>OV788323.1:5496846-5802846 GCA_928718305.1 Tetramorium bicarinatum | reverse complement strand
TTATGTGAACCACGAGCGGAGATATCGCGATGTAAAGTTTAAAATCATATAAAATGGGCAATTTTCACTTAAGAAACGTCATCGTCGCCCCAACGAAAAATGTCCAGTTCGCTTTTTCGACGTAAGAGCGCCACTGTTATGCGACGTCTGCACTGACTGAGCTGCACTGCTGAACTAGTGCAACTTAGGATAGTTATAATAAAGAGAACCGACCCATAATCTCAATGTGTTATCCAACGGATTTGGCGGCACTGGAGCACGCGTAGGGACCGTGCCAGACGACTCCCGTCAACCGGGATGTCCGGGTCGCGAAGATCGCAACACAGATATGCGCCACGAGAACCAATGTGTTCGGCGGCACCGGGGTACGCGTAGGGACTGTGCCAGGCGATTCCCGTCAACCGGGATGTCCGGGTCGCGAAGATCACGACACAGAGGTGCGCCACGAGAACCGACGGGTTCGGCGGCACCGGGGCACGCGTAGGGACCGTGCTAGACGATTCCCGTCAACCGAGATGTCCGGGTCGCGAAGATCGCAACACAGAGATGCGCCACGAGAACCAATGGGTTTGGCGGCATCAGGACATGCGTACGGACCGTGCCAGACGACTCCCGTTAACCGAAATGTCCGGGTCGCGAAGATCGCAACACAGACATGCGCCACGAGAACCAATGTGTTCGGCGGCACCGCGGTACGCGTAGGGATCGTGCCAGGCGACTCCCGTCAACCGAGATGTCCGGGTCGCGAAGATCGCAACACAGATATGCGCCACGAGAACCAATGTGTTCGGCGGCACCGGGGTACGCGTAGGGACTGTGCCAGGCGATTCCCGTCAACCGGGATGTCCGGGTCGCGAAGATCACGACACAGAGGTGCGCCACGAGAACCGACGGGTTCGGTGGCACCGGGGCACGCGTAGGGACCGTGCTAGACGATTCCCGTCAACCGGGATGTCCGGGTCGCGAAGATCGCAACACAGAGATGCGCCACGAGAACCAATGTGTTCGGCGGCACCGCGGTACGCGTAGGGATCGTGCCAGGCGACTCCCGTCAACCGAGATGTCCGGGTCGCGAAGATCGCAACACAGAGATGCGCCACGAGAACCAATGAGTTCGGCAGTACCGGGGCACGCATAGGGACCGTGCCAGACAACCCCCGTCTACCATAATACGGAACAGAATCAGAATCGTGCACATACGCGTTACCTTTCAGCCCAAACGTGTACGTTGGCTATGTAGTTCATGTGCACGTTTTCATGATATTAATGTTTTTGTCGCCAATTATCAGATTCATGAATTCATACTTTTTAAATAGAATTATTATTTATAATATTAACAAATCCCATTTTGACATGAAAAGTAGACGTAGCGAAATTTTTTTTAAATAATATTTTGTAAAAACATAGAAACATCGAAATAATCGACGTCGAGATTCTTTCAAATCGCACGAAAAATCTACGTCTCAAAAAGGATATAATTATTACTACAAAATGTGTGAAATCCTAACAAAATTACCTTTTCAAAAAAAGGTACAAAAATGCGCCAAGTATACGCGCTCAAAAAACGCCTAAAAAATTACGCCTCAAAAAAGAATCCTTCTACAAAAGTACGCCTAAAAAAAGAACTCTTGTATTAATTACCTTTGTACAAAAAAGATTTTTCCTACAAAAAATGTGATATCAAGGAAATGCGCCAACTATAAAAATGGATAGTTCATAATACTCTTTGGTTAGTGTTTATAGTCTGTAAGAAATAAAAAAGATAATATAAAGCAAACAAATAAGTATTTTTATACAATTATTTTAATACAAATAAATATTTAAATACTATACATAAATCTTTTATAAATAAATATATGATTGCACGCACGCACGCACGCACGCAGTGAGAGAGAGAAAGAGAGAGTTAGGCAATTAAAATATTTATTCGGTATGAAAGTTTTTATTCGGTATAATAATTTTAACACATAATTATTTGAATACAAATAAATTTTTTTTTAAATACTTGGCGCCGCCAAACCGAATAAATGTCTTAACTGCTTTAATATGTTAACAATCATTTTTTACTAACTAAATTACATACTAACTTATCAACTATGATAACAATAATTTATACATATACGCAGGAGGAGGAAAATACGAAAGACACACACACGCACATGCACACGCAAACGCACACGCACACACACACACGCACACACCTGCGCACGCACAAACACATTAAGAGAGAAAGTTAGACAATTAATTTATTCGGTTTGGCGGCGCCAAGTATTTAAAAAAAAATTTATTTGTATTCAAATAATTATGTGTTAAAATTATTATCTTTCATACCGAATAAATATCTTAATTGCCTAACTCTCTCTTTCTCTCTCTCACTGCGTGCGTGCGTGCGTGCGTGCAATCATATATTTATTTATAAAAGATTTATGTATAGTATTTAAATATTTATATATTAAAATATTTATTTGTATTAAAATAATTGTATAAAAATACTTATTTGTTTGCTTTATATTATCTTTTTTATTTCTTACAGACTATAAACACTAACCAAAGAGTATTATGAACTATCCATTTTTATAGTTGGCGCATTTCCTTGATATCACATTTTTTGTAGGAAAAATCTTTTTTGTACAAAGGTAATTAATACAAGAGTTCTTTTTTTAGGCGTACTTTTGTAGAAGGATTCTTTTTTGAGGCGTAATTTTTTAGGCGTTTTTTGAGCGCGTATACTTGGCGCATTTTTGTACCTTTTTTTGAAAAGGTAATTTTGTTAGGATGTTTTTCACAGTTTCTTTTCCTCTTGCCCTCCCACAAAAAATTATTTTATCTTTCCTACTTCTCTCTCATCCTTTCGCTTACGCTTTTTCTATTTGCTCTCGCTTTTTCTTCCATATTTTTCTCACTTTTTTACGGTCTTTCTTTTCTTTTTATTACTCTTTATTTTTCTATTATTCTCTCTATCCCTTTCTCCTTTTTTCTCTCTCACTCTCTCTCGTTTCTCTATATTTTGGTATTTATCTGTATTTTTTCCCATTTCTCTCGATATTTCTTTTACTCTTTCCTTTTAATTTATTCTTAATCTTTTTTTTCTGTCTTTCCTTTTCTTTCTCTCCTTACACTTTCATCTCTCATATTTTTGCGTTTTTCCTAACTTTGTTATTCTCAGTTATTTTTCTCTTGCTCTCCCTCAAATACTTATCATTTCTCTTCCTTTTCTCTTATTTTTTCACTCAGTATAACTATCCGTTGAGAGAAAGAAATAGGAAAAACAACTAAGAAAAATAAAGTTAGGAAGATCGCAAAAATGTAAGAGATGCAGATAAAAGAAAGACAGAGAAAAGGAAAGAAATTTATTTGTCCCAATATCTTGGAATAACATTAAAGATATTCTTTTTTACCTTTATAAATTCTTTTATAAATTTCTCTTGTATATTGCACAAATTATCTTCTGTTATATTATCCATTGCTTCTGATTTAGTTTCAAAACCATATGTTTATATAAAATCTTTATAACATACTGTGTAAAAACCAATGCAATAGCTTCAGTATAATTGTCGTCCATTATGCTTGAACGTAACCATTTAATGTTAGAGATCTAAAAAATATATGTATTTGACAATATTAGACGTTAATTAAAGTAATAGGAAAAAATAATAAAATAATACTGATCAAAACTTTCTATAATTTAGGTAATCTTTTAGAAAACGTACATCCAGCTTTTTGTACACAAAATTAAAAGAACAACTCTGAAGCATCCGTAATTATTATTAATTAACTATACTTGTTATATCCCAAAACGGGAAAAAGATTTGACAACCTGAACTGTCAAAACAATTACAATTTCAATATTATAAATTTATCGTTATGCATTTGTAATACATATACTTCATTATTTTGCGGTCTTTCTAATTTCGTTTCTCTCAGTTACTATCTTCGTCAAATTCTTTCTATCTCTCCTCTTTCTCTTTCAGCCTTCCACTCGCGTTTTCTTTATTTTGCAATCTCTGTCGCTCTTTCTCTCCCTCTCCCTCTTTCTCTTCCCCCTCCCCTCATCTCACGCTTTCACATACACACACACACACATACACCTACAAATCCTACCTTTTAAGAATTCTGTTATAAATTATTCGTTCATATTGCACCAATTATTTTTATCATATAAATATATTGCTTTTGATTTTCTCTCTTTCTCTTTCTCTCCCTCTCCCTTATTTTTTCTCTCGTTTCTTTATTCCTTGTTGTTTCTCTCAATTTTTTTTTCAATATTACTTTTCCTCTTTCCTTATTCTGTTATTCACTTCCTTTCCGTTTAGATAGAGCTAGAAAAAAAGTAATTGAGAAAAATTAAGTTAGAAAGAACGCAAAAATATGAAAGACGCAGGTGAAAAAAAGACAATGAAAAGGAGAGAAATTTATGTGTCTGAATATTATAGTATAAAAGATTATGAATATTCCTTTTTACCTTTATCAATTCTTTTATAAATTATTCTTCCTCGTTGCACCAATTATTTTTTGTCATATATAAATACATTTCTTCTGATTTTCTCTCTCTCTTCTTTCTCGTTTTTTTTATTTCTTGGCATTTTCTCTTATACATAGCTTGAATATAACCATTTAATATTAAAGTTCTAAAAAGAATATATTAGAGAATATTGGACACATTTTTTAAATTGATAGAAAAAAACGATAAAATAATTCTGATCGGAAACTTTCTACAATTTGCTTAAGCTTTTAATAAGTATGTACATCGTTTAATAAGTACGTACTCGAAGGAAAAATGATTAAATAATTCTGATCAGAATTTTCTACAACTTGGATAATTTTTTAATAAACATACATCCAGCTTCTCCAACACAAAATTTTGCAAACAACCCCGAGGCATCCGTAATCATTATTAAAACTATATTCGTTATATCTTAAAACGGGAAAGAGATTCGTTAACCTGAACTGTCAAATCTGTCACATTAACTTGAACTATCAAAACTATCACACAATACACACATGTATTGTGTGACACTAATGTGTAACATGCCGCGCACTAATAGCTATTCTCGCAATGCGAATCGACCCATGGACAATACAGGCGCGCGCTACGCGCGCGCCATCATTCACCTTTATTGTGAGAATAAAGGCTAATTTGTAAAAACCGTAAACTGTTAACTTATACCGAAATTTGGACTAATCACGTCACTCGATTCTGTTTTGCGTAACCACGCACTGATGGTCGTAATTTTATAGCTTTGATATAAGTTAACAGTTTACGACCTCCATAAAGCAGCCTTTAACAATTACAATAATGTAACACAATGACCAATACCCATGATCTGTTCGCCTTTCTTACGTGTTATTTATTCTTGTAAAGTTTATAAATTCTTGCGGAAGTAAACCAGTGTCATACGCCTTAGAAAACATACAACTATCTTTCTTTCTCTCTCTTTAAAGCATCATCAAAACAGCATCCTTGCAGATTAAATATTATAGACAAGTACTGAAAAAATATGTTGTTTACTAAGTTCGCTTTTAATTTTTTGCTTACAATTATTAAAAGATCCAAAACGAGACCTAACCAAATCTTTTCCAGCAAAGACAATAGAGTTATGAGTTACAAAAACAACAACTGCAATCAGCAATGAATATCTGACATTTCAAAAAATTTATAACTTTCCTTGTACTTTCTCTATTTTGCTCCCTCTCCCACTTCTCTATATAACCCTTCTTAATAATAATTACATTATATTGACAAGACATTCTCTCTGAATGTCGTCAGAAGCACACTACCTTGTGCATTCTCCTAAAACCACCTTAACTCTCCTTCTGGACTCCTCCTGCCCGAGGGTACGCGAATCCAATCCTCTCTTCTGAGCCTTTCCTGCTCGAGAGAACGCAAATTTGAATATCAGCGGACGCTACAGATAATATGATTGGTCGGCGCAAGTTACGTTTACGCAAGTTACGACCCATGTGAAGACAGCCTAAACAACGGAAAAATTAAAGGACCACCGACCAGAATCCTTCGTTCCGAGAGGCTAGCACTCTCACTGCTAAGCCAAAGGGCTGTTGCGAACAAAATTTCCATGGCTGCATACACATAGCTAAAGACTATTTGGACCAATGAACATCAAGCATAAAATCGTCATATTGATTTATGCTTAATGCTCATTGGTTCAGATTTTATGCACATGCGGCTATGAAATTTTGTGTGCGATAGCCCAAACGCTCCACTTGTTATGTTATTATCCCGTTCGCTTATCTCGACTTTATTGCTTATTTGTAATTATTTTGAACGTATTTCTTCTTTCGTGTAGATATCTGAATTGTATATCTCTAGATAACACCTCGATACATGAGGCTAGAAACTTTGAGCGTTACCCGAAATAATGTAGCTTTGGACTGATTGGGTTCGTTTATTCGAATTATGTGAATTTAAAACTTTTTTTTACGTATGTATATACGTAAAAATATATTAATTGTATGTATGTATATACGTACGTAAATACGTAAATACGTACGTATTACGTATGTATATACGTTAAAATATGTTAAGAACTACGTGAAAAATACATAAGTCAAACTGGAGTAGAAATCATCTCGGTGGGCAGGGGGTGAAAACTCGTTTAATACATACATGTAGACTTCTGTTTATTTATAATCATACGTATGTATAATAATATTACAACGTTGTAACTGTATAACAGTAAACAAGATTGAATATGTTCGATTGAAATACTTTGTGAATATGCCACTAAAACTGGCAAATTGCAAATATGTACATACATACATACATATTGTAGGATATCGCTTTATTGCCTTTAAAGCTTGTTCTACAATCAGTCGTATGTGGCTGTCGGATGTCGTATCGTAAAATTGCAACCAATCATAGTCAAGCCTCATGAGAATGCTTTGATTGTAATTGGTTACGGTCTTGCGATACGCCTTCCGACAGCGACATACGACTGATTGTAGAACAGGCTTAAGGGAGATATGTAATCGATACTAAATAAAAATAGAGAAATAATTATATTAATTACAATGGGAACGGGGAGTAGGTAGTACACGCAGCAGTATTACAATGGCATATAACCGATCGTTATATTTTATCGTCTTACTATATATCCTTCTGCAATAAATATTTAATCTGTATGTATATGTGTGTGTATATATGTATGTGTATTCGTCGCAAATGTATGGACAATTTTAATTACCCGCGTATTTATACATTTGAAGTATAGATAAAATTCGGACTTTTACAAATTTCTCGTCTTCCCCTCGTTACAGAGCCATTAAAGAAAATGTTAAATTCATACTCGAAAGTTAAAAATGAGATAATATTGTTCAATATTTTATTAATGCACACGATATAAATACTGTGCATTTCCAAGTCTTGGAAAAAACATACAGCTGATACTCTGGCTAGCAAATTTATCGTTATTAAAAAATTATAAGAGAGAGGATCACAATCAATGCTTTCATTAGATATTATTTAAAACTTTCTTGAAAAATGTGCTTTTAAATATCATTTAATGTACAAATTAAATGTTTTTCATGTCTCCATCAATTTTAAAATTTTAACAAAAATTACAGCTAATTATAAAATTTTATGAAATACATTTTGTAAATATAGCTATTGGAAATAAATCATGTTGATTAGTCTTCAAATTTTGTGACAATCTTACGACAGAAAGTATATTAAATTTCATATGACCCAACAATTTTTGAATAGCAGTCTTTCTTTTTACACCACTTATAATGCCGTTGCACATCATTAATCCATTCCACATATTCGATTGAATATTTTTCTATCGTATATAGTTGATTAGATCGTATCGAAACGATCGCGTCATCATCAAATTAGACGAACCTTAATTTTCCTAAAACGCCCTAAGAATTATTTGGACCAGTTAACAATATATCTGTTATCTATTTGTTCAAGAAATTTTAATCCTACTCACTCCTGCTACTCATTATTAAAAATTGTCGAATTCATTGATAAATACATCATCAAGATTTGATTAAGATGCGACATTTCTATATGTTCTTGTAAAGAAAACTATAAAAACCTTTACATCTAAATATTTAATCAGGGCAGATGTTGCAGACATAGCTAAGTTTAAATTAACTTCAGGCAATGACTGCGCATTCCGTTTCTGTCTCTTCTTTATTAACGTGTAACCTTTATTAACGTGTTTAGATCATCAATAATGGAGTCATTGGCAAATTCATTTTTCTTTCTTAAAGTAAACCATGACATTACTTCTTTCTATTATCTGAAAAAAATAAATATAAAATTATAATGTTAAATGTATCGTATAAAAATATTTTAAATACACAATAATTTTCGCCATATTTTAAAAGCATAACATTTTATATTTTTGACATTGCACATACTTTTTTAAGAGCTTGAAATTTATAACTGCCTTCTTCCTGAGTAAGCAAACATTCTTTTGAAGCAAGATTTACAATGAGCGATTCTAAATTTGAAAATGATTCTTTATCTTAAAATTCAGTATCTGAGATTAAAGTTGAACCAATGTCCACGCAACTTAAACCAACAACCTGCAAAATATTAATATTTTACATTCTATAAAAATTGTGGAACACTTTTTACTCTAATCATGCATGATGACTCACTCTGGACTTTCCTTCCGTACTCAGATTTACAGCTGTTACGGATAAATCCACAGCTATGTCATTATTGCCGAACAAGATTCTTCGAAAAGAGATAGATTACCAGGAGAACTTTTGTACTCCAAGATCCATTTCTGATTTTTAGATGAGCCTTGATTAACATAAACTTCAACTCTATATTGCTTCACTAACAATAAATCGCGTACAAACGTCTCAAAATGACTTTTATTGAAAATAACTCCCTCCGTTTTATGTGGCTCTGCAAAAACATTAATTTTATTGTTAATGTCTTACGTTGTGCATTCTGCTCCAAGTCATATAACACTTTGTCAATTAAGCGAAATAAAATATCAAATTTTGTGCGATACATTTATCGTGTTAATATATGCTGAGAGATATCTATTTTTTTCAAAAATGTACATACATAATTAAAACATACATGAATACAACACAAAAATATAAATTTTAGTCCATAAAAACGAGATATTATTTCAAATCAGAAATGACGATTTTTGTCTCTATCGAATATTTGCATTTAGTTGATAGAATACATTCTTTTAAAAAAAAATCTAAGACTTTTAAGATATGATCCATTTATAAAGTATTTAAAAATTATTCAATGCCAAAATAATGTTTACCAGCTCCAATCATTTTACAAACGGATGTTGTTTTAAATATTTCTCGTGCGGCAAAAAGAGCATCGCTGCCATATACTGTATAATAGTCTAATCGATTGAAAATCTGGAAACCTTGTGGTATCAAGTTTCTGAAATACAAGTTATTACTTATTATTTATCAAGTTAATAGTTTCCATGAATTTCTTCAATGTGTAGTCTATATTGCGAAATGCAGAATACCTCCTCGACATTGTTATCCTTGGCGGAAGTTTCTAATAATTGGATTCTCATTTGAGGGGATCTTCCGTTAACACCGCCTTCTGATTAGGTGCGTCATTTTTATGCCCTACGAGTACCCTGTTAACATTACAATTCTGTTCGATTTCATGCAACCACCGTTTAACGTTCGCGAACGTATCACCGCTGGTCACATCATACACTTCTGGGATAATGCTATATCAAACATATTTACTTACACAAATTTCGCTAGATAAAAAATTCATAATTATTCTACTGAGCTAAAAAGACTTTTTATACAGTTTAATATGTAATGTATCTTACCAACTGTGAATATCAAGACGATGATATCGAATATTGCGACATAATGACCAACGTCTCGAATCATTTCAGCTAATGAAAGTTGTAAAGGTCCTTGGTCATAATCCAGCTGATAGATAAATATGTTGGTTTTAAGGAAGTCCATGCACGTGGCAATCACAGAGTCACTCAGTTTTGATAGAACAAGCAGTGTTTATTACAAACCAATTACAAATTGCGGCAGACCGATTACTGTACAAAAAAACCGGATGAACGAATACGAATTGTGCGAACTAATTAGTGTAGCGATACTGTTTCGAACGTGCTTCTACATCGGTGTTCCGGACGTGAGTGCCTGAACGATTTGCTCCGCCGAATTCCGCGATCTATCGATCTAGCGCGCATCAATAGCGCGCACCCGACAAGGCACATTACGAGGTGCTGCCGCCGCACAACTTGCGAAATAATTATTCTACTAAATTCAATTTCTAACAAAATATAATTTTAAAAAGGCCATAGGCGCGTTACAAAATATCCCTTCTGCAATCAAAATCGGATCATATTTGTTCCAGTATTTTCTTTCTAAATCACGTTGATCGTTTATTCCAACGTCTATTGCGACAACTGTCCAGAAAAGAAACGTCAGAATCAACAGTATGATCATAACAAGCTCGTACCTGGATTGTACGGGAAACGTATTTACATGAAAAATGATTATAGATTGTACATTAACTAAATTTCAAAATTTGCAACATAATTTTTTAATGTTAATCGCGATTTTGTTATCAATTAATTTTCATTTTACTAGTTTGTACGTGTTCTGAAGCATCTTACAGGACCGTCGACAATGCAGAGTCGAACGAATGAAGATGCAAACGATATTACGTAAATAGCGAGAACCCATTCATATCCTGAAAGAATAAATTTACTTATAAAAGTATATTTGACCAAGATCTAAGATGATTTAAGATTTAATTTTAATCGGAGATTATTAAGCGTGCACCAGTGTTGCATTGACTGTCTACAATACAAAGTCAAACGAATGAAAATGCGAACGATATTACGTAAATAGTGAGAATCCATTCACAATGGTTATTACACCGTAAACTATAATCACATAATAATGTTTTTCTGAACAAGTTATATTAAATATCAATAGTACGAGGATATTTCTAATTCTTTAACGTATTTGCGAGTTAAATAAAAGATATCTGTAAAATAAAATAAAATATAATGTTAATAAAAAAGTAATGCAATAATATACTTTAGTGATAAATAACTGCAACACTATATGAATCATCGCTCGTACTACAAAGGTTCCAGTTTCCATTGTGCCAATACGTCTATCGCCTACAGTTAGCAAAATAATCCGGGCTCCTAGTGCAACTCCATTCAATTCTGGATTATGAAGAAAATATGTAGCCGCAATTGATGCCACGTGTGTTACCTTAATATGATTTTTTCATCATACTTACAGCATAAGCTAGCAAGTTCTAATTGCCTTCATCGTGGATATTAATACTAATATTTAATTGGTCTTCTTGAGTAAGAGGAACAAAATCTCTCGTGACGGAATATTGGCCAAGAAAAATGCCGGTTTCCAAAAGTATCAATATGCTCTGTCGTGAGAAAGATCGGCATCGAATTAAACAAATAAATATGATGCAAATAACTTAGATTTTAAATAAACAGGTGCATATTTAGGTTTATCACATACTCGGAATATGATTACCTACAAATGTTACCATCGTGAAAAACAACGTAATCCTACATCACAATATTTTTTTTTCAGTATTATTCGATACTCCAACTCGAGCTTCAAATCCTTCCTTTTGCGGTCTTTCTTCTAAAGTCGATAATTGTAGATTCAAATACAAATATAGCATTAGATACAGATCACTGTGACGTACTGTGAAATAGCGGCCTCATTTCATTGCATGGTTTGACACGCTCGCGATACTCCTGTCTTTGGATCACATGGACTAAAATTCTAATTATAATACCAATTGAAGATATTTCTATCGATTTCCAGGAATTACAGTAACATTGTGATTATACATCAAAAGAAAACTAACAACTTAACATTACGAAGAATTAAAAATTTCAAACATCTCAAAATATCAAATGAGACAGACAATTAATAACAAAAGGATTTAACATTGAAATTATGTCAAAGCGATTGCTTCATAATCAACGAGTTCTAATTCCGTTCTCACGCACGTTTCGATTTATAAGATTACTTGAAGAGTTTTAAAGAATGTGAATAAAAAAAATTAAATATATTGTAACGCATTTCGGAAACAATAAATTATAAGAACAAAAAATATATTATAATTAAATATATTATTATACTTGTAACTGGAAGCTTTTGCAAGAGCTACTTTATGTCCATCATCCCAAAGACGCTTCTTGAGTTCTGCCACTACTCTTTCCTTCAATTTAGTAGGATATAACGAATACAGATTTTTTAAATCAACCAAACCAATATATGATATTCTTCGCTAGGATTATTCCAATTAGATGGAACCTAAACATCAAATATTACAATTCTTGTACAATATGTATACTACTATATTATAATAAACGTAACAGTAAATTCATGGCATTAATATATTAATATATCAACCGCAGTCAAAAATCACAACGTAACCTGTGTGTGTGTGTGTGTGTGTGTGTGTGTGTGTGTGTGTGTGTGTGTGTGTGTGTGTGTGTGTGTGTGTGTGTGTGTGTGTGTGTGTGTGTGTGTGTGTGTGTGTGTGTGTGTGTGTGTGTGTGTGTGTGTGTGTGTGTGTGTGTGTGTGTGTGTGTGTGTGTGTGTGTGTGTGTGTGTGTGTGTGTGTGTGTGTGTGTGTGTGTGTGTGTGTGTGTGTGTGTGTGTGTGTGTGTGTGTGTGTGTGTGTGTGTGTGTGTGTGTGTGTGTGTGTGTGTGTGTGTGTGTGTGTGTGTGTGTGTGTGTGTGTGTGTGTGTGTGTGTGTGTGTGTGTGTGTGTGTGTGTGTGTGTGTGTGTGTGTGTGTGTGTGTGTGTGTGTGTGTGTGTGTGTGTGTGTGTGTGTGTGTGTGTGTGTGTGTGTGTGTGTGTGTGTGTGTGTGTGTGTGTGTGTGTGTGTGTGTGTGTGTGTGTGTGTGTGTGTGTGTGTGTGTGTGTGTGTGTGTGTGTGTGTGTGTGTGTGTGTGTGTGTGTGTGTGTGTGTGTGTGTGTGTGTGTGTGTGTGTGTGTGTGTGTGTGTGTGTGTGTGTGTGTGTGTGTGTGTGTGTGTGTGTGTGTGTGTGTGTGTGTGTGTGTGTGTGTGTGTGTGTGTGTGTGTGTGTGTGTGTGTGTGTGTGTGTGTGTGTGTGTGTGTGTGTGTGTGTGTGTGTGTGTGTGTGTGTGTGTGTGTGTGTGTGTGTGTGTGTGTGTGTGTGTGTGTGTGTGTGTGTGTGTGTGTGTGTGTGTGTGTGTGTGTGTGTGTGTGTGTGTGTGTGTGTGTGTGTGTGTGTGTGTGTGTGTGTGTGTGTGTGTGTGTGTGTGTGTGTGTGTGTGTGTGTGTGTGTGTGTGTGTGTGTGTGTGTGTGTGTGTGTGTGTGTGTGTGTGTGTGTGTGTGTGTGTGTGTGTGTGTGTGTGTGTGTGTGTGTGTGTGTGTGTGTGTGTGTGTGTGTGTGTGTGTGTGTGTGTGTGTGTGTGTGTGTGTGTGTGTGTGTGTGTGTGTGTGTGTGTGTGTGTGTGTGTGTGTGTGTGTGTGTGTGTGTGTGTGTGTGAAACATTTTATAATTTACAAACCGCACTGACAACGCTCGACTTTCGCAACGCAAATCGAGCCAAGCAGTCGAGAGACTCAATTGGCGTCGCGGAGAAGCGGCAATTATAAAATATATAATGATATCAACCGCAGTCAAAAGTCACAACGTAACCCATGTGTGTGTGTGTGTGTGTAACATTTACTAATTTACAAACCGCACTGACAACGCTCTCGCGACGCGAATCGAGCCGAACGATATAACCAAAATCGGCGTCGCGGAAAAGCGGCAATTATAAAATATATAAAAATAACTATCGTACTTACGCAATCAACCGCAGCCAAGAATCATCACAATGACATTTAACATAATTCAATCAAACCGCACTGACAATGCTCGAGTCTCGCGACGCGAATCGAGCCGGAGCGATACAACCAATCATCATCGCGGAAAAGCGGCTATAATAAACCTCGACTCTCAACACGCTTCGGACGTTTCATGACTTTTTTTATTATGGATATGGATGGATGGATAAACTTCAATTCGATTCAGCGATCGCGCTCAACGACCACCAATCATCATCGCGGAAAAGCGGCAACAATAAACCTCGACTCTCAACACGCTTCGAAGGTTTCATGACTTTTCTACTAAGGGGATCAACACGCTTTGAAGATTTCATGACTTTTCTACTAAGGGGACAAATAGAGTTTACAGCGTTTGATGATAATTGTTTCGTTGTTTTGTTTTTATACTTGATAATAATGAAAATATTCTCTTTGGATCGGCATTAGAATTTGGTAACGATCTTATACAATTTAAGAGAGACTTTAAATTTGGATATTTTGTTTTGTTTAAATATTGTTCTTGCAAAATTTTTATCTACATATTATCAAAATTTAATTTTTTTAAGTCCTCTTTTTCTATTACGGTTAAATCTGAATATAATGCGAATCATTCTTTCTTTAAACCATCGCTGTCGAAACCGTCGATGGATTTTGCAATGTAAAAAATATTATAAAACGATTTTTCCCTGTTAGGATAGTCTAAGGCTATGTGTGGTAAAAGAACTACGAATTGTGATAAAAATATATCATTGACTGGTAATCTTTTTTTTATTTTCTCAGCCACGATAATATAGAATTGTAAACAATTCTGCCGAACAGTTGCAACCACATTCAAGTGTCTATCTTTCATCATTTGACAAAGATATTTTTCACATTTTATTCCTAAATTAATATCATTTAAACTTTTATGGTTTTCTATTTCGTCAAAGTTTAAAATTAGCAAATTATTTAAAATGTCAGTTTTAAAAAAATTTGTACAAATTTTATTGAGGAATTCTTTCGATTTCGGCTGTAACATATGAACTCTAGTTTCTGCAGCTTGAAAATACGCATTATATATGTATATTTAAAAAATGCAAAATGTATTTTAGAAAAAGCAAATATGCTTTTGTGTCTACATTTTGCATTATACATAACAGATTTTCTGCTGACTTCGCCTTGTCATTAACGATGGTTTCATTTAAAAAAAGTTTTATAGTATCCCAAGACTCGAGTATTCTTTCGATACATGCGAGAAAGCCACCACGTATCGTATAATTATAATATTTTATAACTTTTTTCTTGGAAACTCGCGAAAAATAGCTGCTCGCTTAGAACTGTTGTTGATATAATTTCCAATGTTTTTTATAAACTCCTCGCAAGTATGTGACATTTGAGCACAAGCAGCATGTGCAACTAGTGCAGCAGAGTGGCACAGGCAAGGTAAAGTTATAAGTCCTTTGCACATCTCTTCTAATTTCTTTTTAAAGGATACACGCTTCCCAGTCATAACAGAAGCGTTGTCACAAGATAAAGCAATAATATTTGAAAAGGGTATTTGCAGTTTATACATTACATTTTTAAATGAACTAAACAATTTATCAGCACTACAATTTGTCGCATCAAGATTAATTAGTTTAACTAATTGTGAATGTACATTTAATGTTTCCGGATGGACATATCGAATATGAAATGTCATCCATTTTTCGTTAAAGATGTCAGATGTTTCATCGACAAACACTGAAAATTTAGTATTTTGTAAATGTTTTGCTACCTGATTTGTTTCTATTGGACACATATATTAACACATATATTAACACATTTTGTTCGGCCCATCGTTATGCTATGCAGAAGGTTTAGACTTTCCAATTTTTGAAAAAAATTTAATATTATCTGTGCCGTTTCGAAAGAAAGATTTCTCTTTACAATTAAAGCAGCATATTGAATTTCCATTGTTTTTTTTGTTCGTCAAATGATAAAAAAGTTTTGTCAACATTTTTGTCATTTGATTCACTTGTGTTCACAGGATAATTCTTAATATGTTTTTTAGAATCCGCGTGACGGTAGATTTGTGACAAATCACCAATAATAGTTTTTTTACAAAAAGTACAAGTAAAAGAATTTACAGCGTTTTGTACTTCTTGTAGCCATTGCTTAAATTGCCCAATTTCTAACCACTGTGGTTTGAATCGTTTTTTACGCAAAAACATTATTATTAGGAATTGCATTATCTTTGTCAAATGAGGTATTTCCTTCAATATTTTTCTTATGATGTGCATGTCTTATTATATTGGATATTGAAAAATATGAAAAATTGTTGTTACATACAGTACAGTGGAAAAGACTATCATCAGAAGATACTTCGCGAATCCAGGATTGAAACTGTTCGTCATGAATATAAGCTTCTGAAACACTTTGCTTTACTTTTTTCGTTTCCATCATGTTAAATAAAATAAAAATAAAATTAATTAATTAATTAATTAATTAATTAAAAATTTAACACAATCACAATCACATACAAATAAAAAGTGACTAAATAAAATATTTAATAAAATAAAGTATGTGATTTTAACAGCTCTTTCTCTACAAGCACACAAGCCTTAGCGCGTGACAAAACCGTTTGACATATCTTTGCTCATCAGTACAATCTCATCACGAAAAACAGAGGAAAGATTGGGATTAGAATAATATATTTGGGGTCTTGTTATTTTTCAGTTTTTGGGGTCCTGTTATTACTTCAATTTATTATAGTAATTTATTAGTTTATTTTATTTTTTATATAGATTTATAATATAGTTTTTATAATATAGATAAGATATATTTGTTGTAATTAAAAATATAACACGCGTTAATAAACACATAAAACGATTTAAATTAATTTCTAAAATTCATTATGTAATGCTTTCTCCCATTGCTGTTCTATAGCTCCAGCAGTACAAAAAAAATCTGTGAATGCATCTCGGATGTTTGTTGCACGTTGAATTATTACATTATTTCTTTCTATATTATTAAAATGTAATGTGTTATTATAATGTGATATTTGGAAAGTACTATTACTATATACATTTACATGCTCTGAAAGAGATGAGAACATATATTGTCTTTTGTTAATGGAAACTGCAAGATCTTTTTGTATTAGAAAATTATGCAGACATACAGTTGCTTTTACTATTGCAATTGCATTGTCTATATTTGTCGACAACGGTCGTCGAAAAATTCTCCAACGTGCTGTTAAAATACCAAAAGCACATTCCACAATTCTACGAGCCCGGCTGAGTCTATAGTTAAAAACTTTTTGTTGTAAATTTAAATTGTTAGCACGTGGATAAGGTCGCATCATGAAAGGTGTTAATGAAAAAGCTTCATCGCCTACGAAAATGAATGGCAATTGTGGACCATTTTCTACAATCGATCTTGGTGGAGGTAAATTTAATGTATTATTAATGACGTCCAATTTGGCTTTCCATAAAAATTTCTCCGTCACTTCGTTTGCCTTCTGCTCCAATATCTACTGTTGTAAAACTAATTTGCATCTGAAACTGCCAGGACGATACTATGAGTACCCTTATAATTATAATAAGTGGAACCACTATGAGGTGGAGCCTAAAACATGATATTAAATTTATTTTAATTCTTTGATCAAAATAAAATTTTTCTTATTTTTCAATTATAAAAAAATTCAATTATAAAAAAAGGAAATAAATTATATTATATCAGGAAAAAAACATACCACTATTGTCATATGTCTTCTATCTATTGCCCTTACACAGTTAGGAAAATTCCATTTCGTTTCAAATTCATAAGCCTTTTCTCTCCAAAGATCTTCAGTGATTTCGGAAAAAACTTTGTCTTTCAGTACATTCCAAATAGTCTCACAAGTTTCTGATACAATCTTCGAGACTGTATTAAGTCCAACTCGAAAATCAAACGAGATTGATGACATGTTGTCTCCCGATGCAAGATAGCGTAGGCATATTTCCAGACGTGTTTTAGCAGATATTGGAGATCTTACCACATATTTTTCGATTTTCGGTCCAATAAGTCGTAATAATTCATAAAATGTTAATACATCCATACGAAAATATTCGATATATTTTTCGATATCTATGTGTTGCATTTCTCTTATTAAATTATTACTTGCTCCCTGTAAACGCCTTCGTTCTTCATTAAAAATTGGACGTACCCAAAATTGTCGTTTTTTCTCGGTTTTTCTTTTTATTTTTTTATAAATAATAAAAGCTTTTAGCAGTTGTCTTCTTTAAAGCTCTTTTTGCCAAGATAATTGTGAACTACGTCGCCACTTCATTAACATTAACATAAAAAGTAATTGAGCTGAACGAAATAATATATTAAATTAAAATTGTCTTTATTATTACTTACGTATATGTATACATATATAAATAAAAAATATATGTAATATACATATATGTATATAAATAAAATTAATTAATTAAATCATAACTTTACCTTTCCTTAATTTAGTTTTTTCTTGAAGTGGTGTACGATGATCGTACAAAGCTGGTCGTTGTTGGACAATACTTATTAACTCTTCGTTTATTTCTTTTGGAGTATGATTTTCATCCTCATTTCGTGCACTTTCACAAGCTGATGTTTCCAAATTTTCCTCTACATTTTTATCTATACAAGGAATACAGAGTCATTGATTGTAACAAAAATTTCGTTTACGTAGCAAAAAATACTATATAAAATTATTCATACTTATCATAATAACTTTTCCATTTTTATCCATGCTTAAAATATGAGATGTATCATTAAAGATACCAAAACATGAGTGTTGAAAAATAGCATTCATTTTCAACACCCATCCACAGTAGCCACATTTTGCTGCCTATAATAATGAATAAATGCTATAATTACATCAACATTATAATTTAACATAACTTAGCTGTATTCGTCTTGTTCGTTTTCTGCACATAAATGTACAGATAATGGACATTTTGAGGTACTTGCATTTTACTTTTAGATTAGAATAGTGTACACGGGTTTTCATATGCAGTCCAACCAAATTCGTTAATAATTAGAATACTTACAGATGACATTATTCCTCTTTTTTTCAAGAAAGTATACAGCAACACAATTGTACGTGAAGAATCATACGAGCATGTCCGTTCAAGTTCACGCGCTTTCCATTTCCGTAAAAATTCTCCATGGGGAGCCCGACTACTGAAAATCTGAACGGAACGATTCTGATTGGTTAACTCCCACTATGCCGCCTTTCCGATTTCGTTTCGATTCCGTTTTCCGAGGCCCATGGAACGGCACCCTGGGACGGGCTCGGTGGAAACTAGACTACTGTCTGCACCAGACTGTACTGCACGTACTGGTTGTACTACCTCCGGACCCAGTGCAATCAGTACAGTGAACTATTGCACTAGTTCTCTTCGCTTCAGTGTACACTTTCTAAACTAGTGCAGCCAGTTCAGCTACAAAAAACAACTCTATAGAGTAAAATCTTAGATTAAGCAGATGCGCAGTTTAGATGTGCGGTAGTATAAAAAGTATAAAAACGCATGGACATAGAGAAGAAATAGAATTCTATACCTTTCTCTCTCACACAGATCTTGCCACACTTTTGTATCATGGAAAACATATACCATTCCTCCTCCTGGATCAATTCTGTATCTTTTGAAAAAGTGAAAATGTGAAAAGTGAGCAGATTTATTAGGATATTTGTAATTTAATTGGTCAACATTTAGTAAATTTGCTCACTTTTCATATTTTCACTGTTTCAAAAGATACGAAAGAAAAGAATTGATCAGGTATATACCATATGCTTTAAGTTCTTGACCGAGAGGCTTCGTTTTACCTCCTCTCTTTTTTCCCCCTCCTGCTTTCTTCTTACTTGAGCCTTAATCGGGATCGGATGTAATCGAGCATTTCTCCGAGGGAAAAGAGAATTAGCACAAAGAGACCCAGGAACACTGGTCTACGCAGGAAAGTCCTTCCTTTCTCAGCAGGATACAATCGCACTTCTCGAGTCACAGGCTAGCCTATGAATATCGGCCGCATAATACGCTTCTCAAACTAAAAGGTAACGCATATAGATCGCATAAGGCGGTTCTCTAACGAAGACGCAAAAGACGCAATAAGTCGCATTAGATGGTTTTCGAACTAATAAGAGGAGGTCGCGATGATACCTTCACCGATTTTGATGCGCTTTGGCATGATAAATCTACATTTAAAAAAAGTTGTTCCGAGTTCGAGCTTTTCGTCCAATGCGCCTTGGAAAAAGTTTTTTTATAATAATGTTGTTTATATAGCATGAAGAGAGGCTCGCTATCGACCAGTGCCGTATAGCGTAGTGAGAAACGCGAGAACAGTAATAGCGAGCCGGGGGCTCAGTCAGATTCAAAACCTAACGGTATTTACTTTTTTTATATTTTAATATTTTTTAACAATCAGAGTAATGTATAGAACAGTAACGAGCAATTGAGGATGTTTTAAATTAAAATATATTGATATAATCTACTATAATACAACGATGAACCAATATACGTTTCGGACTACACGGAGTCTTCTTCAGTTACTAAACAGTCATTCGCCAAATATAAAAAATTTAAATTAAATAAGTAAGGACCACATTTATACTCTACGTATACGGTATCACGATACATAATTAATTGTAAGTAATTTCGTCTGATTGTGAACCAGTCATATTTACAAATTCTATAGATATAATAAATTAAAGAAAATTATTTCCTTTATTTTATTATATCTATAGAAATTATATGTTGTTTATATTATTTCTTTTAATTATTTACGCTTAATTATGTATCGTGATACCGTGTACGTAGAGTATAATGTGGTCCTTATTAATTTAATTTAATTTTTTTATATTTGATGAATGACTGTTTAGTAACTGAAGAAGACTCCGTGTAGTCCGAAACGTATATTGGCTCATCGTTGTATTATAGTAGATTATATCAATATATTTTAATTTAAAACATCCTCAATTGCTCGTTACTATCCTATATTTTATTCTAATTGTTAAAAAATATTAAAATATAAAAAAAAGTAAATACCGTTAGGTTTTGAACCTGACTGAGCCCCCGGCTCGCTATTACTGTTCTCGCGCTTCTCACTACGTTATACGGCACTGGTCGATAGTGAGCCTCTCTTCACGTTATATAAACCACATTACCAACTGTTATAAAAAAACTTTTTTTACAAGGCACATTGGACGAAAAACTCGAACTCGGAACAACTTTTTTTTTAATGTAGTTTTTTTTAATCATCATGTCAAAGCGCATCAAAATAGGTGGGGACATCACCGCGATTTCCCCTTGTAAGACGCAACAGACAATATCGACCGCGTAAGGCGGTTCTCTAACGACTCAACGGATATCGGTTCTCGAACTAACAATAAGACGCAAAATGGCCATAACTTTGTTCTAAAGGCCGACGAAGTAGAGTGTCCTCGACGACACGTGAGTATCTTACTTATATCATTTTCTGTTTCTTTCGCTTAGTAAATAAAGATTTCTGTTCCATATTCGCTATTTTTGAATAGAGAGTTATAGCGAATTCGGTTGTACGCACTAGTGAGCACTCAGTGCACATTAAAGCCGTTGTACATACATAAATCGACGTAAGGATGAATGCTTAACATAAATATAGAAACATGTTAAAAATCAAAATCTTTAATTCGTTTTATTGTGCTATTGTGCTATTGTGCTATTTTTTTTAAATATTTATTGGGCATTTTATTCAAGATATTTCACTTTCATATTCTGATTAGATCAATGTACAACGACTTTAATGTGCATTAAGGGGTAACACCATCTTGACACTTTCAAAAAATCGAAAAAATTTTTTTTTCTTAAAATATTCCTTATAGTCTCAAAAATGATATATATGAGACCCGACTTCGAAGTCGCAAAGGAAAATAAAGTTTCGAGTGAGTATAATGAAGTGCGTCAACGTGTTGTGCTATGTCGTGTAAACTTTAAACGCGTTTTTCTCGAAACAGCATTTTTCGATAACGGCGGGCAGCATAACTTCGCCAATTTTTATCCGATCGACTTCAAGTTTTACCCAGATCTTTATTTCAACATTATCTAAGACTGTACGTAGGATTTTGCGATATCTTAAAAATTCTCGCCGCTATCGCTTTATTTCATTCAAATTTTTGAAGCGAAAAATGACTTTTTTTTCAAATCGTTGCCATTTTAATAAAAATGCATATTTCTCAAAATGGCTACGTACATCCCTAGTTTTGAATATGTAGAAAATAAATATTTTTGGTTTTTTGTTCTAAGACTAAACACTGCAGAGTAATCGCGCCGTTTTGCATGTCGTGCCAAACCACGTACAAAAAGATAGCCATCACGCGCTTAATTTTTAAATTAAATACTTTTAAAAATATTTTTTTATATTCCTTAATATACTCGTAATAAACGCCAAAAAAGATTTTTTCCTTGCACAGCATAGTTCTCTTTAAAAAAATTCTTAAAAATGCTTTAAAATTTCAGGTCCCAAGGTGGTGTGGGATCCATTACCCCTTAATGCGACCAACCAAATTCGCTATTAAATTATATGGTTATTTCACTGACAAGTAACACTACCTAAGTGTTACACGCTGCTTTTAATAAGTTTCAAATATGTTGTAGTCTAGATCATAAGAGAAACATAGGTTTTTACACGTGCTCAAAATGCCGTTAAGGGGGTGAAACGCCGTCTTGAAAAAAATCAGTTTTTATATTACTGAGCCAATATCGTCGAAACAAAAAGAAGTTTTGAATAAAAATTTTATGACTTTCAATATATTTTAAAACAGTGCAATCATATTTTTTGAAAATATTATATTTTTCGAAATTCTCCCAATTTTTGAAAATTTAAAAATTTGTCTTATAGTAAAACTTAAAACATATTTAATGACAAATTCAATCATATGTGATAAAATTGTATTCCGAAATCACATTTCTCAGAAATAAATTAGAAATACCTCTATATCGCCATACGCGCGTCCCATCCCTATCCGCTTTTTAACGTTCGCTGCGCATGGTGAATTTTTTCTTCGAGATCTCACAGAGACAACAACGAAAGCCAGCATACGGAGAATTATTTTTAATTAACAAAATAAGACAAGTTTCTCGCGCAAGGTATATTGCTAACAATAAATGCACAGAATATACTGTTACCGACGCATGGCGAAACATAGAAGCGACGGAATCACAGCGCGTCAGTGACCATCGCAACTCAAGGACACATAGTACCTCAATTTCTTTCTTTCTAATTTATTTCTGAGAAACATGATTTCGGAATACAATTTTATCACATATGATTGAATTTGTTATTAAATATGCTTTAAGTTTTGCTATAAGACATTTTTTAATTTTCAAAAATTCAAGGTTGGATTTAAAAAAATATAATATTTTCAAAAAATATGATTGCACTGTTATAAAATATATTGAAAGCCATAAAATTTTTATTCGAAACTTCTTTTTGTTTCGACGATATTCGCTCAGTAATATAAAAACTGATTTTTTTCAAGATGATGTTTCATCTCTTTAACAACATTTTGGGCACGTATAAAAAACTATTATCTCTCTTATTTTGATCTAAACTACAACATATTCAAAGCTTATTAAAATCGGCGTGTAACACTTAGGTAATATTACTTGTGAGTCGAATACTTATTTGATTTATATTCCTTTTTGTAATTTATCAGTTATTGAATAAAAGAATTTTAATTGGAAATTTCTCGTGTTGTGTTCTAGATTGAATCGCAACCTTCTCGACTTGCATCGAACACTTTGCCTTCATCTTTTTCCTGAAGAAAGTTCAACTAAATTCAGATTAAAATTGTTTACCGTACATCAGACATTCAGCAGTTGTTAAAATTGTAAAACGTAAAAATTATTCAATCTACAACTCAAGCAATGCAGGAAATAAATAGGCAGGAAAATCGAGAGATGATGGCAGTATGGCCAGATATTGTTCGTGATATAACAGATATGATTAAAGATACAAATCTTCTAGAAGTTGCTACATGGATGGAAAAAGTAAGTCATTATTGATTAAAATATTATATATATGGGACGAGAAAAATAATTAACTTTGTTTGATTTAATGATTTTTTTAAAATAAATTTCTTCAAGATAATTAGACACAGTGCAAACTAATTTAATGTAACATTTCGCAATAAATTGTGAACAATTTAAAACGAAATTTTATTGATAACACAATAATATATAAGCTTTTGAAAATAAGGTATTGTAAAAATTTTAAAAAGTTTAAAAAATAAGTACACAAATAAATAAGAGAAATAAAATTTTATATAAAAAGAAACACTGAGTGTTTTAGTAACATAAAAGTGTTGTAAAAAATCTATAATGGTAAAACAAAAAGCCTATTATTAATTTAAATAATGTATGTAAGTATGTAAATAAATGTATCTTTGTAACATAGGTATTAGACTATAATATTCCAAAAGGCAAAGAGCTTCGTAGTTTAGCATTAATTAATGCCTACAAAACGTTGGTATCTAATGATCAACTTACAAAGGAAAACCTTCGTCTAGTACGGATTTTAGCATGGTGTGTGGAATTGGTGCGTAACATCGTTCTCTTTTCTTTCGACACTGATATTTTTTATAAATCAGTTACTTTCGAGTTAATTAAAAACAGAGAATGTAACATTTTAATTTATAGTACCTTTAAATCGAAGCATATTATACATATAATAAGCGATTTTATTAAAAAATATAGTGTTGTGATTATGGATTATAATATTGAGACATTTATTGTTACAGCTACAAGCCTATATCCTTGTGATCGACGATATACAGGACCGATCGATGATTCGCCGAGGCCAACCGTGTTGGTATCGATACAATGATATAGGTCTAGGGGCAATCAACGATGGTTTGATGTTAGAAGCCGCTACATATTATTTAATTCACAAGCACTTCAAAGGAAAAGATAGCTACGTTAAATTATTAGAAACATTCCAAGATGTGAGTGCAGATATCTTCCATATATGTGAATGCTAGTTTATTTTACTCTTTGCTTTTTGATCGAGCAATTACATATGAAAGCATTTGACAGATCTCGTTCAAGACATTATTGGGCCAAAGTTTAGATATGCTCTTTACCAACTTCAGCAAAAAGCCTAATCTGGATCTATTTACGATGGATCGATATCTTCGTCATATCGAAGGCAAAACAGCTTATGCTTTCTCTTTGCCAGTAACTTTAGCAATGCATTTAGTAAGCGTATCTCAATTTTCCTAATACAAAAAGGTTGTTTTACTTTAATGATAATAATGCATTGAAATGTTACTCGATATAGGCTGGAATTAAAGATCCAGAGATGTTTAAGCAAGTAATACCCATCTTGTTAGAAATAGGACGTTTTTGCCAAATACAAGATGATTATGTGGGTTGCTTTGAGAATTCTGAAACCACTGGTAAAGATAATACTGATATCCAGGAAGGGAAATGTACGTGGTTTGTTGTTACGGCCCTTCAACGCGCCACTC
This sequence comes from Tetramorium bicarinatum, assembly GCA_928718305.1. Classification (NCBI taxonomy): domain Eukaryota; kingdom Metazoa; phylum Arthropoda; class Insecta; order Hymenoptera; family Formicidae; genus Tetramorium; species Tetramorium bicarinatum. The sequence continues at coordinate 5,777,525 of OV788323.1, read as the reverse complement.
CAGAGCAGCGTAAAATTTTAGAAGTGGGTATTGCTAATTAGATGCGTTATTTCAAACACTATATTAAATTTATCTCTCTTTTTTTTCTTTTATCACGCAGGAATGTTACGGAGTTTTAGATCCGGAAAAAGAAAAACGTGTGAGACAGCTTTTCGCTGACATGAATTTATCAGACGCTTATTCCACATTTGAAAAAGAAACATATGATCTAATAAATGCACACATACAGCAAATATCATGCGGGCTTCCGCATAATCTTTTCTCGGATTTATTTGGCACTCTACTTTATCGTAGAGTGTCATAAAAGCATCGTTTATAATGAGAAACAAATAATTGTATCAATACCTTATCAATATAAAATTTAAAAATTACGATAAAATATCTGTTCGGTTAATGTTCTGGTGTAGGGTATTATGAAATGTTACTTACATATATTTTCCCAAAAAATATCAAGATTTTATATGAGTTTTATATACAGTAAAGTATTTTATTTCGATTAAAAAAAATCAATAAAAGACTTTCTTTCTAAAATATTTGATATATAGTAGATAATATGTATATAGCAAGGCAATAATCGCAATTAATGGTCAATAAAAAATTCTTCAAGTTATTGGCATTATTATATTTCTGCTGTAATAGTTCTTTCTAATGCATAGAAAATTTTACATTTTATAAAAATGAAAAAAAATTTGTTAAAAAAATCTTTGTCATAAAATATAATTAGCACATGTATTATAACAATTTTTATAAAAATGTTTTCTGTGCAATGATTACGTGTGCAACAAATTGAAAACCTATTTATTAGTGCTCTTACTTGTAAATCGATTAATCGATTAACCGACTTACGGTTATCCGGTTTCATCTAAATAATTAAATAGCTATTCGGGTTTATCGGTCAAGTGATCGCGGTTAATCGAATAAGCGCAATTTGCAAACCGTTTAACCGATTTTTATATTAATATTTATAATATGAATTTTGTATTTGCAGATGCAGAGTATAATTATATTATATTATAACATAATATATACTATATACAATTACTAGTTTTATTACAAAAATTCATCATAATACAAAAGTGATAATTATAAAACAAACTTGTTAACATCTAACATACAGTTATACATACATTATATTTCATGTATTTATAATGAAATATATAAAGTAAACGACAAACTTCAATCTGAAATAACAGCAAATACATATTAATGATAATAACAATAACTTCAATAATTTTTAATACAGAAGCTGTCTATTTTGATATAGAAAAGTTAACAAATTAACATGTTTCGGACTAAGGCAGCTTCTTTTGGGAGTTACAATATTTCCTCTTTTTTTCTGCGAGTGCTTCAGCGTATTTCCATACCCAACTTTTCAATCATAAATTCATACTTAAATCTATAAAAAATCGTGTGCATATTATCATTTCTTTTGTATATTTGCAAAAGCTTTAGTCTCTTAAATCATAAATATACAGAATATTTCGGTTTTTCACTTACTTATCAGTCAATTAAATATGGAGAAGATAATATATATAAGATAGATATACAGCTGAACTTGATTAATTCAATACTATTTCACACCTTGCGAAAACGAAACTAATGTCTTAAGGGGGTTGTCGTGCTGAAATATCAACAAAAAGTATAGGCGCGGCTCTTCGCGTGTTTCTCTTCTCCACTATAAAGACTTTCTAAAGCGACTGTACACGCACACATAGTGAGTACGTGGTCTGTCCATGTACTCTCTCCACGCATGTGTGTAAAAAATTACAAACTTCGCAACGCTGCGAATAGAAGCCACGTGCGTGTAAAACAGCTTACATTGGTACTTCCAATATCTCAACAACGAATATGGATTGCTCTATGCAGTTTTCTGCTATTCGATATTATTGAATATCATTAACAACATATTAGTTTCTCAAAACAATGACAATTTTGATGGAGATCCTATAAGCGAAAATGTGGTCTGGCGGCGACCTCTCCCATAAGAGCCCATGTTAAATAGCGCAACTTCCACAATGAATAACTCGAAAACGAATATGGATTGCCTATCTCAAATTTGGAGACGTAATGTATGTAAGGTTTATTAATGCATATGCGAAGTCTAGAGAAATCGACAATATTTTTATATTTCACGACAACCCCCTTAAGGAGATGCTAAAGTAACGGTCAAACTTGATCAAGATCGGGGTCGGTAATGTAGAATACGGAATAAAAATGTCAAAATTTCGACATTTTTAATTCCGTTTCCTACATTATCGATCCTAGTTCAAGCAAAACACACATACATTGCACTCTTGTGCGTGCAATGTTGCCGCTTCGATTGTTTACGATACGAGGAGAACAGATACATGATCTTTCCTTTTTTCTCTCATTGTTGCAAAGATTCTCGATGTTGCCAAGATTCTCGATTATCCGAAACGGCTAAAGCGTCCGAATTTCCTTTTACCAGACACTGCAGGGCCGCGCTACAAATTGTGGGCCCTTCACCCTGATAATATTTTAATAAACATTAAAATCGCGTATGATTTTAATACACTGGCGATCAAAATTAACGCATAGGTAATTCCATGCCAAAATTTTGCATGATTTCAAATAAACGTAACTCCGTCAAAAATGGTCGTATCCTAAAAATTTTTTTTTTGTTTTGAAGCTTAAATTCTCTACTTTAAAAAGCAGTTAAGATCTTTTGACTTTATCTTTCTCCCTTCGAGGCATCTCTTTATAAGTAAGGACGTGTTTTATTTTCAAAAATTTGCATAGTTTGACGCACTCCACGGGCTCGAATAAATTTTTTTCGCAAATGTTATTACAACTATCGAAAAATTTGGACTTTTCCGCGTAAATTAAAAAAAAATTGAATGTCGTACGATTTTTTTTCACGGCGTTATGACGTTTTGAAGTTACCCATACATTTTTGTGCATTACCGCCAGCATTAGCATTACCCGATGCGCACCACGAGGAGGTTGCTGGTCGGATTTGGCGCATCGTGTGTGTGTGTGTGTGCGCGCGTGTGCGTGTGCGTGCGTGTGCGTGTGCGTGTGAGATTGCATTTAAAAATGCGTGTTCCACCCTCGTCTTTGAATGACTTCTTGTAGACGGTTACGCATATTAATGCAGGCTCTAATTGTGGCTTGAGGAATTTCATGCCATATTTGTTGTAGCGCTGTCTCCAGTTGCCGAAGATTGGTTGGCGGTCTCCAAATTTTGTAATCTTCTACCCATTATATCCCACACATGTTCAATGGAATTTAAATCTGGACTGTTCGGTGGATGTGGCAGCAGCTCAATATTGTTGTCCATAAAAAAATTGAGGACTGTTCTAGCAGTGTGTGGGCGAGCGTTGTCCTTTTTAAATCCCATTGAACATGTGTGGGATATAATGGGTAGAAGATTACAAAATTTGGAGAGACCGCCAACCAATCTTCGGCAACTGGAGACAGCGCCACAACAAATATGGCATGAAATTCCTCAAGCCACAATTAGAGCCTGCATTAATATGCGTAACCGTCTACAAGAAGTCATTCAAAGACGAGGGTGGAACACGCATTTTTAAATGCAATCTCACACGCACACGCACACACACACACACACACACACACACACACACACACACACACACACACACACACACACACACACACACGATGCGCCAAATCCGACCAGCAACCTCCTTGTGGTGCGCATCGGGTAATGCTAATGCTGGCGGTAATGCACAAAAATGTATGGGTAACTTCAAAACGTCATAACTCCGTGAAAAAAAATCGTACGACATTCAATTTTTTTTTAATTTACGCGGAAAAGTTCAAATTTTTTGATAGTTGTAATAACATTTGCGAAAAAAATTTATTCGAGCCCGTGGAGTGCGTCAAACTATGCAAATTTTTGAAAATAAAACACGTCCTTACTTATAAAGAGATGCCTCGAAGGGAGAAAGATAAAGTCAAAAGATCTTAACTGCTTTTTAAAGTAGAGAATTTAAGCTTCAAAACAAAAAAAAAATTTTTAGGATATGACCATTTTTGACGGAGTTACGTTTATTTGAAATCATGCAAAATTTTGGCATGGAATTACCTATGCGTTAATTTTGATCGCCAGTGTACATATAATACCATACACATATAATACCATAATGACTATATTATATCTTATAAAAGAATATGTTCCATAATTTGTAGTAGACTTTAATGTATAGTACTAGTTTTGTCTTGAAGTGTGACTAAAACTATAGTACAAAATCATATTAATGTATGATTTTGAATATTGAGAACATTAAATGGACCTCTCCAACGCCCATTCTTGTGAGAACGCAGCAAATAAATTTTTGTAATAACAAGTACCGTCATAAAAATAAGACGCTTCTGATTTTGATTACAGTCAGTACCGTCAAATAGACGCTTCTGTTCTTTATTATAAAAATCACATACTGTCAAAGTAGAGCTAGCTTTTAGAGATAGCTTTTAATTTTAGTTATATCATTTAAAATTGAGACAGATAATCTTAGAAATTATGAAACGTTATTTCAAGGTAACGATTTTGAATATTGAGAACAGTGAATGGGTCTCTCCAACGCCCATTCCCATGAGAACGCAACCAATAAATTTTTTTCATTTCTCCGATTCAAATTTACAAATGTTTGTAATAAGTACCGTCAAAGAAACGCTTCTGATTTTTATTACAGCCAGTACCGTCAAATAGTCGCTTCTGATTTTTATTATACTTAATACCGTCAGATCACAGACGCTTCTAATTTTTATGTACAATATGTAATCAAGCAGTTTTATATTTTTATTTTATGTACTCAGTACCATCAAAATAGACGCTTCTGATTTTTATATATAATATATGGTATAATTATGCAGTTTTATATATATCAATTTTATATACTCAGTACCGTCAAAACAGACGCGTCTGATTTGGATTGTACATACCATTAAAAATCGAGACTGAGAATCTTTGAAATTGTTATTTCAAGATTCTAATTCTTGAGGCAAGACTTTATGCTTTACACTTTACACTATATAACAACGCAATCTTGTCCATTCATCACGATTATCACTAACTATCACGACATTATTCGTCTCATTCGTCGTTTGTCGTGAGACACGGTATGAGTACACGATTACGCTCCAAAATGCACGGAGCGAACAGGAATTCGTGATTCACGCACTTTGACAGTTCGGTCGACTTCTTTCCGTTTACGTTCGTGTTTTGACTGCGCGCGTATTCTCACGCACTTGGGTTGTATGTAGTAGTGTGTATGTGTGAATCTTCCTTGTGCTAACTTACTAACACAAGGAAGTGTCACACCGACACGCCAATGCCATCTTTTCGAAAATTCTGGAACTACTGTCCTACGTAATAACTGCTCTGCTTACCGTTCTGCGTATGTATATGTATACATATACAATTTGCATACGTGCAATAGTAGAGTAGCGTTAATCTTTTTTGTTAGGCTTTCAATCATCATTTTAAATGTTTAGTATTGTTCGTGCATGTAATCCGCATGGTGGGAGCATTTTATTTCGTGCATATAAGAGATAAAACCTTTGCAGCAAGAGGAAACTAATCTCAGGTGACAGCTATATGAGTCGAGGTAAATGAAATTTTTAACTTCTTTTCGATTTCCTCGTGAAATTGACCGCCATGCTATTTCTTTTTGTGTGTATTTTAATTGTACCAAAGCATTTTGCAATCTGAGAAGTCATTTCAAAGATTTTCACATCACTACTTTGTGTCGATAATTCCCGTCACTTTAGCATCCCCTTAACTAATAATGTTAAGGGGATGCTGGAGTGACGGCCAAACTTGATCGGGGTCGATAATCTAGAATATGGTATAAAAATTTCCTACATTATCGATCTTAACTCAAGCATGTATACATTGCGCGCTTGTTGCCGCCTCGATTGTTTACAATACGAGCAGGATATATGATCTTTCGTCCTTTTCCTCTCATTGTTACCAAGAATCTCGATGTTGCCAAGATTCTTGATGTTCTGAGACGGCTAGAGCGTCCGAATTTCCTTTTACCAGGCACTGCAGGGCCGTCCTACAAATTGTGGGCCCCTCATTCTGATAATATTTTAATAAATATTAAAGTCGCGTATGATTTTAATACATAGAATAATATAACGACTTTATTATATCTTATGAAAAAAATATATTCAATAATTTGTACTATATGACTTGTATAATACTAGTTTTGTCTTGAAGTGTGACTAAAATTATAGTACTATATAAAATCATATTATTCTATGATTTTGAATATTGGGAACAGTGAATGGGCCCCTCCAACGTTCATTCTCGTGAGAATGCAATAAATAAATTTTTCTCGTCTCTCGTAATCAAATTTACAAATATTTGTAATAAACAGTACTATGAACAAGATGCTTCTGCTTTTTATTAAAATCAGTACCGTCAAATAGACGCTTCCAATTTAGTTATATCATTCAAAATTGAGAATCTTTGAAATAATATTACGTTATTTCAAGATAATATGATTTTGAAATGATATTGAGAACAATGAATGGGCCCCTCCAACGCTCATTCCCGTGAGAACGCAACAAATAAATTTTTCTCGTCTCTCCGATTAAAATTTACAAATATTTGTAATAATCAGTATCATCCTAAAAACGAGATGCTTCTGATTTTTATTAACACTAGAACAAACATTGCGCGCGCTACGCGCGCGCCATTTATTATTTCAGATATTAATATATAATTATTTATATTCTCTCTCCAAGAAAGAAAAAGGTATAAAGTGTATTCCTCTTTCGCTCTCCATTTCTTTTTCTTATTTTATCTCTCATTCTTACGTTCTCTCATTTTCTTTTTAACTCTCTTTTCGTTTTTCTTTTTCTCATTTTCTTGTTCGCTTACTCTCTTTAACTTTGCTCTGCTCTAACCTCCTCTCATTCTCTTTTTTATTTTTCCTCTTATTCTTTCTTTCTTACTTTTCCTTTGTCTCTTACATTTTCTTCACATCCTCTCTCTTATTCCTTTGTTCTTGATCTTGTTTCTGCGCCTTCTTTGATACACCCTCTTTCTTTCTTTTCTTTCTTTTATATTTTTTTCCTTTATTCTACCTCTCATTCTTGCGTTTTCACTTTTCCTTTAATTCTTATTCTGTTTTTCTCTTTCTCTTTTCTTCATTCGCATGCTCTCTCCTATTTCGCTCTTTACTCTAACATCCTCTCATTCTCTTTTTTCCTTATTCTTTCTCTCTTACTTTTTATGTCTCTTACGTTCTCTTCACATCCTTTCTCTTATTCCTTTGCTCTTGATCTTGTTTCTGCGCTCTCTTTGTCACACTCTCTCTCTCTTTCTTTTTCTTTCTTTTACATTTTCTCTCTTATTCTACCTCTTATTCTTGCGTTTTCACTTCTCCTTTAATTCTTATTCTGTTTTTCTCTTTTTCTTTCCTTCATTCGCATGCACTTTCCTATTTCACTCTAATACTCTAACATCCTCTTATTCTCTCTTTTATTTTTTCTTATTCTGTCTCTCACTTTTCCTCTGTATCTTACATTTTCTTCGCGTCCTCTCTCTTATTCCTTTGCTCTTGATCTTGTTTCTGCGCTCTCTTTGTCACACTCTCTTTCTTTTTCTTTCTTTTACATTTTCTCCCTTATTCTACCTCTCATTCTTGCGTTATCACTTCTCTTTTAATTCTTATTTTGTTTTTCTTTCTTCATTCGCATGCTCTCTCCTATTTCATGCTCTACTCTAACATCCTCTCATTCTCTCTTTCATTTTTTCTTATTCTGTCTCTCTCACTTTTCCTTTGTCTCTTACATTTTCTTCGCGTCTTCTCTCTTATTCCTTTGCTCTTGATCTTGTTTCTGCGCTCTCTTTGTCACACTCTCTCTCTTTTTTTCTTTTACATTTTCTCCCTTATTTTCTCCCTTATTCTTCCTCCTTCCTTCTTGCGTTTTCACTTCTCTTTTAATTCTTATTCTGTTTTTCTCTTTCTCTTTTCTTCATTCGCATGCTCTCTCCTATTTTGCTCTTTACTCTAACATCCTCTCATTCTCTTTTTCATTTTTCCTTATTCTTTCTCTCTTACTTTTTATGTCTCTAAAGAAAGAAAGAAAGAAAAAGAAAAAGAGAGTGCGTGACAAAGAGAGCGCAGAAACAAGATCAAGAGCAAAGGAATAAGAGAAAGGATGTGAAGAGAATGTAAGGCCGGCTTCACTCCTTGGCAGAAAAGCAGAAGCAGAAAAGCAGAAGTCCAATCAGAACTCTCACTCATAGTAGACAGTATGTATTGATATATACCACTACACTACTGCTTACTATGAGTGAGAGTTCTGATTGGGCTTCTGCTTTTCTGCTTCTGCTTTTCCTGCTAAGGTGTGAAGCCGGCCTTACATTCTCTTCACATCCTTTCTCTTATTCCTTTGCTCTTGATCTTGTTTCTGCGCTCTCTTTGTCACACTCTCTCTCTTTTTTTCTTTTACATTTTCTCCCTTATTTTCTCCCTTATTCTTCCTCCTTCCTTCTTGCGTTTTCACTTCTCTTTTAATTCTTATTCTGTTTTTCTCTTTCTCTTTTCTTCATTCGCATGCTCTCTCCTATTTCGCTCTTTACTCTAACATCCTCTCATTCTCTTTTTCATTTTTCCTTATTCTTTCTCTCTTACTTTTTATGTCTCTAAGGAAAGAAAGAAAGAAAAAGAAAAAGAGAGTGCGTGACAAAGAGAGCGCAGAAACAAGATCAAGAGTAAAGGAATAAGAGAAAGGATGTGAAGAGAATGTAAGGCCGGCTTCACTCCTTGGCAGAAAAGCAGAAGCAGAAAAGCAGAAGTCCAATCAGAACTCTCACTCATAGTAGACAGTATGTATTGATATATACCACTACACTACTGCTTACTATGAGTGAGAGTTCTGATTGGGCTTCTGCTTTTCTGCTTCTGCTTTTCCTGCTAAGGTGTGAAGCCGGCCTTACATTCTCTTCACATCCTTTCTCTTATTCCTTTGCTCTTGATCTTGTTTCTGCGCTCTCTTTGTCACGCACTCTCTTTTTCTTTTTCTTTCTTTTACATTTTCTCCCTTATTCTACCTCTCATTCTTGCGTTTTCACTTCTCCTTTAATTCTTATTCTATTTTTCTCTTTCTCTTTTCTTCATTCGTATGCTCTCTCCTATTACATGCTCTACTCTAACATCCTCTCATTCCCTTTTTCATTTTTCCTTATTCTTTCTCTCTTACTTTTTATATCTCTTACATTCTCTTCATATCCTCTCTCTTATTCCTTTGCTCTTGATCTTATTTCTGCGCTCTCTTTGTCACACTCTCTCTCTCTTTCTTTTTCTTTCTTTTACATTTTTTTCCTTTATTCTACCTCTTATTCTTGCTTTTTCACTTCTTTAATTCTTATTCTGCTTTTCTCTCTCTTTTCTTCATTCGCATGCTCTCTCCTATTTTGCTCTTTATTCTAACATCCTCTCATTCTCTTTTCCATTTTTCCTTATTCTTTCTTACTTTTTATGTCTCTTACATTCTCTTCACATTCTCTTTCTTATTTCTTCTCTCTTGTTGTTGTTTCTGCGTTCTTTTTAGCATGTTATCTTTCTGCCATTCTATTTCCTTTTTTCATCTTCATTCTTATTCTACCTGTCATTTTCCGTGCTGTCATTTTCTTTTTAATTCTCTTTTTTTCTCTTTCTCTTTTTCTTGTTTACGTACTCTCTTTAACTTCGCTCTTTGCCCTATCTTCCTCACATTTTTTCTTTCATTCTTCCCATTCTTTATCTCTCACTTTTTCTGTCCCTCTTACATTCTCATCACACACACACGCACACGCACGCACGCACGCACGCGCGCGCGCGCGCGCACACACACACACACACACACACACACACACACACACACACACACACACACACACACACACTCTCTCTCTCTCTCTCTCTCTCTCTCTCTCTCTCTTTCTCCCCTTCCTCCCTTCTCCCTCTCTCTCCTCTCTTCTCTCTCTCTCTCTTTCTCACATTCATATTTTTCACACTTTTTTCTCGTTCTAACTCTTACTTTCTTTCTGTTTATTTCTCTTCTCTCCTTTTTCTTTTCATTTCTCCTTTCTCTTTCTATTTCTCTATCGTCCTCTCTATCCTTCTCTCCTTTTCTTTTTCTATCATATCTTTATTTCTTGGCATTTCCATATATTCCTTACCTCAATATTGCTCTCACTTTTCTTTTATTCTTTTACGCTCAATCCCATTCTTTCTGTTGAAAGAGAGCTAAAAAAAGCAACGGAGAAAGATTAGAGAGAACGGAAAAGTATGATAGACACAGATGAAAGAATGATAGAGAAAGAAAGAGAATTTTATATGTCCCAATATTATTACAATAAAATTAAGAATATTCTTTTTTACCTTTTATGAATTTCTTTATAAATTATTCTTCCTCGTTTGCAAACAATCTCGAGGCATCCGTAATCCATTATTAAAACTATACTCGTTATATTATATCTCAAAACGGGAAAGAGATTCGTTAACCTGAACTGTCAAATCTGTCACATTAACTTGAATTCAAAACTGTCACACAATACACACATCTCCGCGCTGACAGCTGTTCTCGCAATACGAAGTGAGCCAAGCGAGAGAACCAATCAACATCGCGGAAAAGAGGCAACAATACCCTTCGAGATATTGCGAGAATAAATAACATGCCTTTTTTAAGAAGCGGATCAGTACCATCAAATAGACGCTTCTGATTTTTGTTATAATCAGTACCGTCCGTACCAAATCACAGATGCCTCTGATTTTTATATATAATTTACAATCATGCAGTTTTATATTTTAATTTTATATACTCAGTACCGTCAAATAAACGCTCCTGATTTTTATTATAATCAATACCGTCAGATCACAGACGCCTCTGATTTTTATATCAAGAGACGCGGTAGCGTCTCCCATCAAGTATAGGGTTTAGTTTTATAGGGCAAAAGTTCTTTTAAGATGTAAAGTACTTAAGTGATACATTTTTTCGTAATCGTGAGTGATTTTTTATATAAGCTTTTTTATATAAGCAAGACGCTACAGCGTATCATTTACAGGAAAGAAGACGCTTCTCAAAAAAGAAATCAGTGTTCTTTCCAAACAAATCGGTATTATCAAAAAATGTATATATTGATCAGGAATGTAGATTTTTACAACTATAATTATATAACAATGATACACATAAATGCATTTAATGCAAAGATATAAAATATGCATGCATTTTTTTGCACGATTTATGTCATTCAGATACGTCGTCGTCGTCGTCGTCGTCGTCGTCGTCGTCTTCTTCTTCGTAAAATTTTTCTTGTCCAATTCTTCTATTTTTTCTATTTTCCAACAAATAACGCATGTAAATGAGAAAGAGCTGCATTACGCGGAAAAATTATTGATCTAAAAACGTGTTACAGTCCCCGCGAAGGTGATTCCATAAGGGTTGATGCCAACCCTCCACCCTTCACCCTTTTTTTTAAAAAAAGGGTTAATATTTTCGAATTTTAATTAAGGTTCAATTCAAACGTAGTTTGATATGATTCGGATTTTGATGTAGGTCCGAGTTCGATTCGCAACCCCTATATGCCCTGTAAAAGGATGAGAAGGGATGAAAACAGTTTTTCGAGAAAAGAAAAAGAAGGAGTGATGGGCGGTGATTGGTATCTGAGAACGGGTTGTAGTACTCGGGGAGATGATTCCATAAGGATTGATGCGAACCTCTACCCTTCACCCCCCTTTTTTTAAGAAGGGGTTGAAATTTTCGATTTTTAGTTAAAGCTCAATTCGTACGTAGTTTGTTATGATTCGGATTTTGATCTAGGTCCGAGTTCGATTCGCAACCCCTAAGTGGCCTATAAAAGGGTGAGAAGGGGTGAAACGGTTTTTCGAGAAAAGAAGGGAAAGGAGTGATGGGCGGTGATTGGTATCTGAGAACGGGTTGTAGTACTCGGGGAAATGATACCATAAGGGTTGATGCGAACCTTTACCGTTCACCTCCCTTATTTTTAAGAAAGGGTTAAAATTTTCGATTTTTAGTTAAAGCTCAATTTGTACGTAATTTGTCATGATTTGGATTTTGATCTAGGTCCGAATTCGATTCGCAACCCCTATGTGGCCTATAAAGGGGTGAGAAGGGGTGAAAACGGTTTTTTGAGAAAAGAAGGGACAGGAGTGATGGGCGGTAATTGGTATCTGAGGACGGATTGTAGTACTCGGGGAAATGATTCCATAAGGGTTGATGCGAACCTCTATCCTTCACCCCTCTTTTTTTAAGAAGGGGTTGAAATTTTCGATTTTTAGCTAAAGCTCAGTTCGTACGTCGTTTGTCATGATTCGGATTTTGATCTAGGTCCGAGTTTGATTCGCAACCGCTAAGTGACCTATAAAGGGGTGAGAAGGGACAAAAATAGTTTTTCAAGGAAAGAAGGGAAAGAAGTGATGGGCGGTGATTGGTATCTGAGGACGGATTGTAGTACTCGGGGAAATGATTCCATAAGGGTTGATGCGAACCTTTACCCTTAACTCCCCTTTTCTTAAGAAGGGGTTGAAATTTTCGATTTTTAGTTATTGCTCAATTCGTACGTAGTTATCACGATTCGGATTTTGATCTAGGTCCGAATTCGATTCGCAACCCCTAAGTGGCCTATAAAGGGGTGAGAAGGAGTAAAAACGGTTTTTCGAGAAAAAAAGGAAAAGAGTGATGGACTGTCCAGTGATTGACATCTGAGAACGGATTATAGTTTTTGCAAAGATGGTTCCGTAAGGGTTGATGTCAACCTCCATCTCTCCATCCCCTTTTTTTAAAAGGGGTTGAAATTTCCGAATTTTACTTAAATCTAAATTCGTACTTAGGTTGTTATTAATATAATAAAAGTACTTTTCAAAAACTTTTGAAATCCATAAAAAAGACATTAGAAATGTAAAAAAAAGCGTCAAGTATGATAGGTATACGTATGGAATATGATAGGTATAGGTATGATAGGTATACGAAAAAGAAATGGAATCGAAATGTTAAAAAAAATTCAAATACGTGAAAAAGAAATAAAATCAAAATGTTAAAGAAAATTTAACTAAATAAAAAAAACTAATAAGATAACCACAACTAAATAAATAAAAAAGGAAAACCCAATAAAATAACCAAATATAATGGCATGAAAAAGAAGTGAAATCAATAAGTCATTTCAAGCTTGTTTATCATAATCAAATGTAATAAAAAAGATCACTTTCCTCTTCCTAGGGCCCCTTCCCCAAGGCGAAGTGAAGCTCATTTTCTGCCCAAACTCATTTTCTGCCCCTTTCCTGGGCCTCCTATCCAAGAACAAGTGAATCATATCCCACTTCTGAAACAGCCTCTGAGTCTATTGCAGGAGGAAGAAGAAAAAAACAAAAATCGAAGATGGGAAAAATCTCCAGCACTACTCCAGGGATACTTGGCGCGCCCGTTTTTTTGTATATACAAGAAATTTATTATTAATTAATTATTTATTTATTATTAATTCATTTATTAATTATAATTAATTATTTAATTAATTAAACTGCTTTACATACATAAAAAAGATTTTTTATACATCGAATTTATAATTAAATTTTGTATACTTTATATGTAATGTAAATATGCGTATAAATAATTTAATATTAAGACACAATTGTAAATATAGTTATAAATCTCTTTTTTAATAACATTGTTATGATAATGTTGCAATAAATGAAAATACTCAAAGTAATATATTTTAAATCATTAAAATTAATTAAAATTTAATATTAAGATATAACTGTAAATGTAGTTATAAATTTATTTCTTGATTCTTCATTGGCCCGTCTACAATGAGTCGTAGTGGTAAGGTTGTACAGCAAATCGACCAACGACAGTCAAGAATATACATATAAGAAAACTTGATTGTGGTTGGTCAATTTGCTTATGATCTTACGACTACGACTCATTGTAGACGAGGCTTTAGACTTTTCACTGGCTGCGTTTCGAAATTTACTGCCAGTACTGAAAATCTATGATGTATGTACGTATGTATGTATACATATGTGATTATAGATTACAAACTATAGATTTGCAGTACTGGCAGTTAATATCGGAACGCAGTCACTATTTTTATGTTGCTTTAGCCCGGATCTACAATAGGTGTAGTAAGCTTTAAGCTTTAAAATATTGACCAATCACAGACGAAGATCAGAAGAATAATTGATTGTCACTGGTTAATTTCTTAAAACTTAAAGCTTACTACACCTATTGTAGATCCGGACTTATGTTTACAGACAATGACATCTTAGGATTAACAAGTATTCATAAAGGCCATCACATGTACATTTCCGTAACCGTAATCGTAAGATTTCGACCAATTACATTATTCAATTCGGCCGTCCGTAACCGTAACCGGCCGAATCGACCAATTGTGTTGCTCAATTTCTTACGATTACGGTTACGGAAATGTACGTGTGATGGCTTTAAAAATGTTGGTGCACGACTAAAGAGATTGCAGAATTTTCAAATAAAAAAAATGTAGATATGAAATATAGATATGTAAATATGAAAGAACTAATACAGTAAGGGTGCTTTCACATGGAGTTCGAAATAACGGAACGGAAGAAGAACGGAAAAGGCAAATGGTAGGGATTAACCAATCAGAATAATTCCGTTTCGTTGTTTCATAGGTGGGTTTTACATGAGAAACATTTTCTACGGAACGGAACGGAAATAACAGAATACATAACCTATGACCACTACAAAAGGTATGACTGTGAGCATGTTCGTAATTTATTGTAAAAAAAGAATTGATAATATACTCATTTATCTTTTCTGCATATTCTTTTTATTTACTTACAAATTGATCATATCGTGTTTTGTAGTGATCATAGATTATGTATTTTGTTATTTCCATTCTGTTCCATAGAAAATGTTTCTCATGTGAAACCCACCTATGAAACAACGGAAAGGAATTGTTCTGATTGGTTAACCCCCACCATTTGCCTTTTCCGTTCTGTTATTTCGAACTCCATGTGAAAGCCAAAGAGGAAAAAGACACAGGAGGGAATGTATCGGTAGTGGGGGTATGGGCAATCGCTGACGGAAATACGTCATGCAACCATCTTGAGTGTCCACTTTTTTTGACGTTTATCAGCGCCTTCTAGCAGGCAGTGTTAAAACTGTTGATATATTTGTTGTGGATACAATTGTGGCTACGTTCCATTTAACGCTCGTAATGCTCGCGAGCATCGTTGGTCCTTGTTTAATATTTGATGAATAACAAAAATAACATGATTTCACGAGCGTTGCAAGCGTTAAATGGAACTTATACTGTGAAATATAATATGATTCAATTATAGCGCGCGTGAGCGGCCATCTTGAGTGTCCACTTTTTTCGCTCATGTATATAGATACTTCCGTCAGCTTCGTGAACACCTAAATGCTCTCTCCTGTATCTTTTTCCTCTTTGGTGAAAGCACCCTGAAGGCCACTTTCACCAAGCTCTGGCAACTGAAACTGCTGTCGCTTTGACCATTTTATTACTGTCAAAGCGACAGCAGTTTCAGTGGCATCCTGCAGAGTTACTAGGATAGTTAGATTAACCGAAGCTTGGTGAAAGTGGCCCTAAATGATACATTACATAATCAACAAAGTAATGAACCTGTTATTGAAAATATGACAAAAGATAAATTAATCAAAAAAGCTGAGAAAGAAGTTTTATATGAAGAAATGGATTGGAAACCGATAAAAAATGAAGAAATTGCGTTAGAGGTATCATATAATTGATGCAGTATAATCAAAACATTAAACAATGAACAATTTATATTATAGACAAAATCCATGAGTATATTTGGTCATTGTGATTATATATCTTTAATATATTAAACATTGTTTTATATAGAAATTACTTATATTAAAAAATATAATTTTTTAATATATATCGTATTTTTATACTTTCTCTCATATGAAAATAGTTACAACACAACTTGATAAAACCAATTATATCAAAACAAACTATGTATCAGAAAATATAGTAGAATTAACTCAACCTAGTAAAATAGAAGGACATGAAAAGGGTCCATTGTATATTGTTGTTAACATAAATGTATTCCTGTCGAATTTGGAAATTATTGAAAAAGCAAAAGATGTAACATTCAAAAATTATCCACTACCTTTTATTGTAATTCCATGGACTGTGATATGTGTAAATATAATTTACAATATAGCGAAAATTCTATTGCATTTGTAAAAATTTTAACATACAAATTTCTTTGGTAATACTGAAGGAGAGTGGTCCTCCTCACCGATTTCATTAAAACTTTTTTAATTAATGTATTTTTGTGCGTAGAATACGAATTCGGCAATAAAAAGTGTTGCTCTCGCCTGTGAAGCGAGATATTAATTGTTTAAGTTGATGTGTTTTAGGGTTAGGATATCTGTCATATCGAATATATATAACGAAGTGAGCATGCGCCGTGAATGCGTCGTGACAGAAAGCGCGCAACATAAGTTGCAAACCTATGTGGAAGTAGTGAGATTGAATAATAACAAACCTATGTGGAAGTAGTGATATTGAATAATAACGCTTGGGCAGAGTGCAGGGGGAGGGCTTCGCACTCCCCCTGCATCCCTGCGTAAAATTTATAACATAACTAGAGAACTCCGCACTAACAACGTGGAAACGAACAGCGTGGACATAGTTTTCCTTTTTAAAAGAAAACCTACATCTAAGCTGTTCGTTTCCACGTTGTTAGTGCGGAGCTCTCTAGTTATGTTATAAATTTTACGCGGGAATGCAGGGGAAGGGCGAAGCCCTCCCCCTGCACCCCGCCCACGCGTTATTATTCAATATCACTACTTCCATACAGGTTTGTTATTATTCAATCTCACTACTTTCACATAGGTTTACAACTTCAATTTTGCGCGCTTTCTGTCACGGCACATGCTCATGCTACATGCGCGCTACATGCATTCACGGCGCATGCTCAGTTCGCTACATAGCGTCGATAAGACAGGTATCATAACCCTAAAACAGGGCAACTTTAACAATTAATATCTCGCTTCGCAGGCGAGAGCGACACTTTTTACTGCCAGATTCGTTCGTTTTGAGCAAAAAACGCGTCGAATGAGCCTAATTTCATCGATTTCTGAGGTAAGGGAGCTAAACTGAATAATTACCTCGTTTTAAGCAAAAACGAATCGAATGAGCCCAATTTCATCGATTTCCGAGGTGAGGCCCCTAAACTGAATAATTACCTTTTTATTTTGTATATATAGGTTTTACTTTCCTATGACAAAAATCTCTGCGCTAAGGCAATGATATATAATATATTGGCATTGGGACATCATGATTTACTTGAAAAAATAGATCATTTTCAATAGATTCATTTATGAATCATACAATAGTCAATTATTTCAGTGATGATCCTGTAGAAAATTCTTCTTTTAATGAAGATTACATTTAACAGATGACGTTTTTGAACACGTAAAGTTGACTATGAAAAACTTTTTGTCCACGGTATGTATTGCACATTGAATTATGAAATATTCAGTTTTATAAGTTTATATATTGAATATTTCTATTTCAGATTATCACGAAGCAAATATCAGAAACTTATGGAGAGGCAGAATGGAAAGTATGTATCATTATAAACCCATCCTAGGCTATAATAATTGCATTAAAATATGCAATAAAGCACTGGAGTGCAACTATTAATGAATCGTTTCAAAGACGTGCTCAATACATTCATAATAAATTCATAATACATTCTGAATACATACATCCATAAAGGATTTGCATGATGTTTTTGTACATATACCAGGTATATTTGTCTTTGTGTAATTTTTTAAAACTATGTAGAAGTACAATTTGTAACTTGAGCCTAATTTTAATGTTTTTTCAGTTGATGGCTGACAATTGAAAGCTGTGGAATATATCTTGGAGAAGAGTAGCGATTTGGTAATCAATTAATATGGACAAGCACAGTGATCTCAAACCAAAACATTCAATACTATTACGGTAATATTTTTTATTATTAAAATATTTTATTGTTATATGAAAAAGAATTTGAAAATAGATATTTTCAGACACTTAAAGAAAAGTGTAAGAAATATGTCTCTGAGATAAACCTGAAAAAATTACATGATAAAATAGGCATCGTGGAAAACGTTCAAGAACAAGAAATGAGAGCGGAAAAAGTATTTCAGAGTTTACAGTACGTCTACAATTACGCACGTGACATGTGAGATTTGTTACACATGTATGTATACATATATAATTTCACATACATATACATGTACGCGCAAATATATTATTAAAAATATTATTAATAAATAGTTGAAATGCATAAGTGTGTAGATATTAATAAGAATTCTATTTCTTTGTAATTAAATATTATTTTATTTTTATTTCATGACAGTGGTTTGGCATGCAATAATGCAGGAATAGCACATTCTTTTATCTTCAATTTTGTACATCCACGAATACCACAAGCATCTGTACAATGTTTGCAATTAGAAATTACTAGAAAAGTGACTGATCTGGTGCAGAATCTAAATAAGTAAGTGTTTTTCTTAACCCAGGAATAGGATCCAGTATTCCTTTTTGGCATACACAATTATCTAATGTTTTCATATTAATATTTATTAAAAGTTATTATTTACGTAGTATATATTAATTGTTTTATGTTTTATTGTAGTATTTGATATTATTATGTAGTTATAGACTTAATATTTTAACGTAAAGAGAAATTAAAAAATAGATTGGATGGATTCTCAATCAATAGAGGAATAGATGGATTCTCAATCAATAAAGAAAATTATTGAGCTTTATTTTTTCACTGCTGGAGTGCAAAAATCACCCACGTGATTACTCTGTGTCAATCTATTCAGTGTTGATCAGTATTGATCTTAGTACTGTATTATAGTATTATAGTTTATCATGTTACATTATTTTACATATTTTATATATGTTTATACAACATTTTTTGTCTTAGGTTACTGGCGCAGACTGAAGATTCTATAAAACGTTAGGTGTTACTTATTTTACAAGAAAATTTAAATACTTTTTGCCTGACACAGAGAGAACAACACTTGATGTGACACCTTTAGATATATATTATTGTGTTAAATTAAAGGAAGAACTATTAAAGATTGGATTAAGGCAGCTGCAAGAATTAGGTTCGCATTTTTGTGCATTAGCTGCTTGAACGTAATTGTATATATTTTGTATTTATTTTGTATTTTTATTTTTGTACCTGACGTGTAAAGTACGTATTTACAAAAATGTATATACATAGCTTATTAAATGATACTTTGCGAAATGTTATTATATAAAAGTCTTAATTCTATTAAGATGGCTGATATCAATAGAATCAATGAAAATTGTGATTTTATTTTTTTAGTAAAAAGTATTTTGGAATTTTCTTTTGTCGATTATATGCTTGCACATGCACAAAATATATCATTTGAGAAATAATCTTTTTATGAATCTATTTTGTACTAAAGTATTAATAAATTTGCTAATACAAGTTTCTTGAAAATTTTGCATATGTAACATTTTTCATTGAAACTATCGATATTTTTATATAGCTGCATAAATTAAGAAGAATTAATTAATTTTTCTAATATATGGATATTTCTTGTATATGAATTTATGTCATTTTTTATACAGTGAGAAATGAAACGAATGTTATAAAGAATAAGACTGCGCAATAAACAGTGGGCAATAACAAAATTAATATTATATGTATATACTTAATTTCTATAAAGATGCGCAAAACCTTCAGCAGGTGGTTGAAGCCAATTTTCCTTTGAATAGGACACATGTTTCGTCTCAATCACATGAAAAGTATAAGCGTGTCTCGATGTTTCGCTCTTGTTTGGATGAGAAAAATGAACCACTTGGCCGTGGATAAGAATACAGGTGCCTTTGCGTACTGGTATTGGTCTGAAATTACTTAACGGATAGCAGGGTGCTGCTCTGTCGAAAATTAATACCTCTTGAGAAGTCGGATCTTTATTTCTCATAAAACGCCTATGCACTCCGCTTTGATGTGAGCCCGGGGCAATCCATAGGCATCCGTTTTCTAGCGTTGCATCCTCCAATGCGATCCAGAAACCTACGAGTTTTTCCGGCTCGACATATAAATATGATGCGTCCTGATGCATCATAACTGTAAGGAAATAATTATTGTGTTCGATATAATGTTACAGTAATTATTCCAGATGCTGTGCTTGTATTATATTACATAAATTTTAATTTTATTTAATTCTCATTATGTAAGTGTAACTCAATGCACATAAGAATTATTTAATTACCTTCCGAGCCTATTCCGGGATTCTTGTAAATGTACATTGATTGACACACCACTGGTTCCTCATAGTCTAATTGGAAAGCAACTTCTTTCACTCTCTCGTCAAACGTGTACTTTTTGAACGTAGGATGTAACCAATGAAGAGCGTGGCCTACCTAGAAATTATAAAGTCATCATAAAATGATTAAAATTATTTCAAAATACTTTTGTGGGAATTAGTTTTACTAGAAGTATGGCATTTTTGAAATAGTTTACTTTATTTAACGACACTCTTGGATGAACTTTCAACTTCCCATCTTTTTCTAGAGCTTCAGTCTCAAAGAAAACACTTATGTTACTAGCGCTATTCACAAAATATTGATCCTTATTCTGAAACAATATCATACATTATTATTTTCATTAGCATTAGTATCAAGGTTCATTTATATAACATTCACAGTAAATTACATGTGAAAGTTAATGAAAATATAGTTTGTCGTTTTACAAAATTTATTCGTTGTGTACATCTACCTTCCGTGATAAAAATTGTTTTCAAGTGTCTACATATGAATATTTGCAATGAACGTTATAGAAGTCACCTCTGATCGATTCTAAATCATCAAATTAGTATTATACCTTATGCTTTTAAGTTTCAGAATTATTTATATTCATATTACCTGTTGTATCTCTATCATATTAAATATTTTTCGTTCCGATTCAGGAGGTAATTTATTCGTAAATTCTTCTCCACACGCTCTCAATTCTTCGATCTCTTCCGGTCGAAAGAAATCCTCCAAAACGACGTAGCCATTTTTCTGAAACTTAATTTAATTGCATAATTAGTATATAAACAATATTTTGGCATTTTCATACATGCGTATATCTGTATGTATGTATAAGTTAATAAAATTAATATTTTAAAATATCGTGTCTTTTTAATTACAAGCGCGAAAAAATAAAAGATAATGTGAAAACGCATTCCCTTTCTATATTCATAAATAAAAAAAAAACAGATTTATATAAAAAGGAAATGTATGAGATAAGATATAAATGTGCAAAGGAACATCTCCACAAAATTGACGCGTTCATCCGTTTCCCGAAATGATGATCTACAATCTCTTTATTCGCAATATTATTAACGTTGCGAATCACCGTATAGTAAAATGTGAATTAATAACTGGGAATAACGGATCATTTATTCGATTTGTTGCCGGGATAAGATAAGCCGCAATTGAAGGCCGGCGGTTCGAAGTTCAAGGAAATTTCCTTTCCGGTCGTCTGATCATCTGACCGATCCGTCGTAGTTTCGTCGGTCACCGCGATATTTTGAGTGATAGACTGCATTTCTATAAATAGAATCGCGACCGATAAAGACACCTAAGAATAAACCACGGGCATTGCCTGCTTCAAAGGGCAAACGGACGCTCTGAGTTCGCTTCCTGCGTTCTTCCGTTTACGTCCGTCTCATTCCTTGCGGCGCGTCAGCGCCGCTCACGCAATCAGATTGCGACACGCGTGCACGCATCCGTAAAAGAATGCGACATATTATTTTGTTAAGATGGTCCGACACGCATTACGTTATGTTAAACGTCGTCAGATTAATCCACGATGTGGAAAAAAAATATTTTTATATCGACAGAATATATATATATATATATATAATATAAAAAACTTGTGTTTCTCTCAATTATTAATAATTGATATCTTAATTATTTGTATCTTAATCGCTTTGTTTTCTCATTAGTGGTGTTATTTATCTTCAGCTTTCGGAAAAATATTTTTCTTAATAATCACACATTCGGAGCTATGTCGCCGTTGCTTTATTTCTCCATTTGGCACGACAATTTTATCCAATTTTTTCAGAAATTTATTTTGACTAATAATCAGCGTTATCGTGCGCGCGCGACGTATCATTAAGACATGTAAGATAAATAAATTATATATAAATAAAATGTTGTTTGCGCAACGGCGAATGCCGTGTATATGTATATCGTAGTTTTGTGATTCACATATCGGTATATATAATCCCGCATACTAGTTGGCAAAGCTTCCATGTTATCTCACATGCAAGTGCGTGTCGAAACTATACGGACGTTTCGTAGTTGCACAAAATACCGTTAAACGAAAGTGAGACGTCACTTCGTGCGGCATTTAATTCGCGTAACAGTTTACGAGCCAGGAGATCTACATCCATTCTTTTTCTAGTACATTCGCTTTGATTCAAATAAATGTTTAGGAGGTTCGACAAAATCGCCAAGAAAAAAAAAACTTTTTGTCAACAGTATGCGATTATGAAATATTCAATTTTCATAAGTTTATACATCGAATATTTCTATGTCAGATTATCACAATTGAAAAGACGTTTGAGGAAAACAAATACTGTCTTGCTATATTTTTGGACGTCGCACAAGCATTTAACTAAGTGTGGCACGAAGATCTGGTCTATAAGTTAAGTAAATCGGGCAATTATTGTCGTTTACTCGAATCATATCAAACTAACCGTAGCTTCTGAATAACACATGAGGATTCTGAGTCAGTCTTTTATCAAATCAAAGCTGGTGTATCGCAAGGTAATGTCTTAGGATCTATTTTATATCTGTACATTGCTGCTATATAGATAGTAACATCATGATTGCAATGCTGATGACATACTCAGATAGGAACGCATGCAGAAAAATTGTAGCAACATTTTAATTTTAAAATGTAATGTATAATATATTGTATAATAAGTCTAAATCTAACTTTTAACATCATTAATTCTAAATGTTAATTATTGTAACATGTAGCAATCTTTAAAAAATTGATACCTAAAATAAATTCTTATATAATTGTATAATTAGAGCGAATCATCTTAGCACACGTATTATTGAATACATTTCAGAAATTAATTTTGTAATTATTGTAAAATCGTTACAGCATAAAATTGTACAATTATTATTCAAGTTATAGTAAGAAATTGTTTTTATCTTTTATTTTTTCAACTCTGCGTCATAATTTTCTCAACATTTATAAAATTCTTTTTCAGCAAAAGATATGTGCAGAGTCATCTTATGACATTATTGCGAAATGCTGTGAAAGAAAAGAAGCAACAATTGTGCATTTATTACAAAAGTTTCCTGTCTGGGACAGTGATACTAGCTGTAAATAAATCACAGTTGAAAGCAACGGAGGATCTTCAAAATGTTCTGAATAGAATAAACCGCGCAAGCTGGATGCGGGATTGGAAAATAAAGCTCAATCAGCAAAATTCCACTCATGTCACATTTGCACTGCGACATGTAGATTCAACGTATACTACCACAAAGCAATTCAGCTAAGTATTTAGGTATGTATCTGGATGCACGTTTAACATGGAAACACTTTGTATATACAGAAAAAGCGGAACAAATTCGATTGGAAATACGACAAATGCATTGGCTAATAGGAAAATCACAGTTAAATTTCTATTTCTAAAAGATTACTATTTAATGATCATAAGACCAATCTGGACGTACGACATCCAACTCTGGGGATGTATACATCACATATAAATCGTATGATTATTCAACGTGTTCAAAACAATATCATACGTGCAATTACCCATGCAAGATATCAAAGAACCGATGATTTACACAGGGATCTTGACCTGAAATACCGAAGTCACCGAAGTCAATAAAGAACTCGCCTTATTACATAAAAGAAGGCTATGTAAGCACATCAACGTGGAAGCCATTAAACTTCTAAACACTGAACAAGACGTAAGACGCCTTAAGCGTAATAAACCACATGACTTAATTTTATAATAGTATAAAGTGAATTTGCAATAGTCTTCTCTTTTGAGCTTAGATAATGATCTAAATCTCAACACAAGTCTTGTAGCATATGTCAATCATATTACTTATTTAAACAGCAGAGTTTAAGATTTATAAGAAGAGTTAAGATTGTGATAAAATATATAATAAAAAAAAATATGGTCACAAACTCAAATTTTATGAAGAAGCAGAGTGTGACATGAAACCACACTGGATGATAATAATTAAAGTGCGCAATCAAGTACCGGATTTCTATTAGTCAACTATTGAAAAAACCAGTGGAAGTGATGAGAGAACTATATTCTGTTTTTTTTGTATATATACCAGGTATATGTATACAACTTACGAAAACTACATGTAAATCCTTTTATGTATGCATAATTTTATAATGCTAAAGCGTTCTCAGCGAAGCTCGTCTCATTCAGACGCCTCGTGTCATTCAGACTTGTTTCTCCCCTTTTTCAGATTGCCTATCGATCGGCTACGAAAAGCCCGGTTTTCCTCCAGAAGGATAGTCGGTTTTCAATCGGTAGGCGCACGAACTAAAATAGGAAATATGCGGGATGAGCAGTCATTGGGATTTGAAGGACCTAGGACCCCTCCAATACTAATCTCTCGCGTTAGCACGGAGGCACGCGTTATCCCAGTTTACGCATTTATTTTTTGGTGTTTGAAAACGTGTAAAAATATTTACACGTTTAAATATACATTTAATCTATTAAATGATACTTCAACGAAATGTTATTATATAAAAATCTTAATTCTATAAAAGTGACTAATATCAATGAAAATTATTCTAATTTTATTGTTTTAAAAGTATTTTGGATTGCGCGTCAAAATTATGAATGTTCCGTTATAGTTGCAAAACGCCGTTAAACGAAAGCGAGA
Organism: Tetramorium bicarinatum; assembly: GCA_928718305.1. NCBI lineage: Eukaryota > Metazoa > Arthropoda > Insecta > Hymenoptera > Formicidae > Tetramorium > Tetramorium bicarinatum. Next base: position 5,752,588 of record OV788323.1, on the reverse strand, counting down.
CGTCACTTCGTGCGGCAATTAATTTGCGGAACAATTTTACGAGCCATGCCCCAAGAGCCGGGATGTACGTCCATTTTTCTTCTCGCATATTCGCTAATTTTATGATCAAACGGACATTTAGGGGGCCAACAAAGTCGCCAAGAAAAAAAAGAGAGTTGCATCCGTCCGAAAATCGCAAAGACTGGCATGAAAACGAAACATTTCCGGTGTTACATAGTAGACAGTCGGGAAAAGGTGCGTCGAGCGCGCGGTATTTTTAGCGTTCGAAATAGCTGCGGGGATATCGGCGTTCAACGGCGGTCGTAAACATCGCCGAAAGTCATGTCTCGCGATCGTAGGAAGTCCCGTGCTTGTCATTCGATCGAAAACTACGGCGTTTTCCTCGCCCGGTGACGGTTCGAAAACGCATCGCGGTAAAGGCGCCACGGGGCGGAGGACATTCGTGGATCACGCAACACGATCCGCCCGTTCGCGGACGTATCTAAGAAAAAATTGCGATTTATGTGTGCAATTTTTACGTTTCGATTACGCGGAATACGCATTGCCGCAATAATGCATTTCCTGCGATAAAGGAGAAATATTGCTCGACGCAGTAGCAATTTTATTTAAGACAATGATATCTGCTCTTCTGCTTTGCGTTGCCCTCATCTGAGCTCTGGCCTTCGAATTGTTGCAATCGAACAAAGAGAGATTTCACATCGATCTTTTTGTTGACAACCATACATCAATCATTCTTTTTCTTGAAACGATAGTTAATTTAATGAAGACGCAAGAAACGATAGACGGATAAAATATTTTCAACTTTGTCTCGAGCAATAATTCCTCACATTAGATTCAATCACATTTTTATAAATATATTGAATTAATATTTAATTCTTTTGTCAATATATTAGAGATTTTTCTGAAATTTCATGTCATACTAAGATACATATTAGGATCGGTATTATTTAAATTATTAATTTAATTATGTAATAATTTTAGTTTGAGATTGCGTTTCAAGTTCAACAGTAATGGAGCAGATAGCAGTTAGCTAAGCGAAAAATATATAAATTCACGCGGAAGATATTATTAGGCACAAAAGATCCTTGACCATATATTGGCACATTTCCTATTTACTTGATTGTTTATCATAACGGTCATGATTTATCCAATATGTGATTCATATCAAATGTTTACTAAAATATCAAGCAACAATACAAGAAAGAATAATTTCTTGAAAAAGTTATGAAATTTAACAAAGTTTATCACGACATTAATATTTAATGTTTCATTATAATTTTATTATATTGCCAGATAGTATAAATTTTACAGGACAATGCGACAAAGATTAAAATTGCTGATTTCAATTTGTTTTTTCCTTTGATTTGCATAGTTTCTCGGAAAAAAAGTTCTGGTTACGATGATAAGAGACTTTATCATCATAACTGGATAAGTTACGCAATCGTTGTTTGAGCATTTTAATAATGCTTGGATATAATTAACAAATTATCAACTTCTTTTCAAATTTAATGAGATAAGAAATATGCATGTGTGTAAACAAATTAATGTTATTATCTTATAAATAAATTTAATAAAAGAGGATATACATTTTCTGATTAGATTATACATTAATATAGTGAAAAATAATGAAACATATGTACATATCTTTCATTTTATTTACATATCTCATTTAGCAAACATTTATTTAATTATGTATTTATTGATTAGGATATATATATATCTTCTTTTATAAAATAAATTTATAAAATAATGAAAAATAATTAATATTTATGTTTATATCATACATACAGCATACATGTACCAGAGTTAAATGATTTTTGGGATGTCGAATCTTTTGAATTGATGACTTGTGAACACAGACATTTTAGAGCCACATATCAGCACATCGAGCGAATTCGGTAGCCAAACTCGCGCAGACATACCGCGTGCATTAACGCAAAGTTATGCGAAGCGCATCCCGAAAATAGCATATGGCTAGCCGTCATCGACAGGTGGGTGGGCTACGTCATCCCCCCCTTGTCGTCGACATCGCTTTTTCGGGAATTTCGTCCGTATATTCGAGTGACTCAAGTCGTGCGCGAAAGCGCTGAATCGCGTGGATAGGAATAGAATGGAATTGCGGGATGAGCGCGTGGGCGTTCACTACCCGTCGTTCGCTCTCGTCTCGCAGGGCGAAGGATCAAGGTCGCCTACATTATTTCGAATTGATTTGAGCCATCTGTGTTGTAAACCACTAGACGCTACTATTAAAATAACGTCGAGAATAATTGTCGAGCAGTATTGATTAAAATAGGTCAGAGAGTATAGGATGTTTCACACGATAAATTATTATCTGCGTGGGATTTCACTGTAAACACATTTCTTTTCAAATAAAATTCAATTTTAAATAATGTTTCAAATAATGTTTGAGAAATGTTTCATTTGAGTGATAACTTCTAAAGAAAAACAATAATTATCGGGCGATGCAATTACTATAAAACTACGTGTACTCAAGTAAAACAAGAAGTCACAGAAAAATGTTAAAATAAACAATTTCAAAATGTCATTAGTACGTCATTTTATCGCTATTTTAGTATTATTTTGATGTCACAATGATGTCATTATAATTTTTGTTCTACCTGGATACAGCCTTCTGTGTATGCACAATTTCACCCCCCAAAAAAAAATAATTTTGATATGGAATCCTCTAAATCTTAGAGGATTTTACTTTTATATTGATCTCAAAAGAATTCTTCTAAAATCAAGAAAAAAATAGTACACAAGTAAACAAAAGTATTTATGCTTGCTGTGTAAAACAGTAAGCTTAGAATATGATTATAGGAAAAATCACTTTGAACGTAAAATACTTTTTCTGGGAGTCTATAATGCTACAGGGTCCTCAGCGAAGCCCGTCTCGTTCAAACTCCTCCTTTCATTCATCGTCAGTATTATTTTCCCCCTTTTTCAGATTGCCTATTGATTACGAAAAGCCCGGTTTTCCTCCAGAAAGGTAGTCGGTTTTCGATCGATAGGCGCTCCAACTATAATAAAATGGGGTATACGGGATGAGGGCCACTGGGATTTAAATCTAGGACTTCTATCACTAATCTCTCGCGTTAGCATGGAGCCACGCGTCCCGTCATCCCAATTTACGTATTTATTTTTCGGTATAAATACCGAAAAACCATGTAAAAATATTTACAGCAATATATACGTATTTAGTCTATTAAATGATACTTCAACGAAATGTTATTGTATAAAAATCTTAATTTTATAAAAGTGACTAATATCAATAGAGTATCAATAAAAATTATTGTAATTTTATCTTTTTAAAAGTATTTTGGAATGCGTGTCAAAACTACAATCGTTCCATAGTTTCAACGATGCAATTAATATTTGTTGTTGTAAACGGCTAGATGCTACAATTAAAATAACGTCGAGAATGATGAATGATATAGATTAAAGTAGGTCATAGATCAGAGAGTAGGATGTTTCACGCGATAAATTATTATCTGCGTGGTATTTCACTGTAAACATATTTCTTCTTTCGTCCAAAAATAAAACGCTTTTTCTCTCTCTCTCTCTCTCTCTCTCTCTCTCTCTCTTTCGTGCGATTCCTTGAAAATTTATTAAAATCGTTGCTTGCGCATCAAATTTCTGGAAGAAAATCTTAATAAAAAAAAAAAACAGTAGTCTTGAGGCCTTCGCATTCTCTTTCATTACAGAGAATTCCACTTACAGAGAGAATGTTATAAGATAAAAAAGACTTCGCGCGCGATACCTTTAACGCATAAACATCCGTTCCTTAATTATGCGAATATCACCGAATTCGCATAATAAAGCATAACAGTACAACACAGAATAATCGCGTTTCATTAATTCTTAGGCAACACTATCTTTTCTTCGTATTCGTATCGTTTGGAGCAATTAAAACGTCTTTAAAACATTTATCCGAGTTTCACCTTATGATTAGTCTTCTTCCAGAAATACGGAAAGTTCGAAATGTACCAAAATCTTTTACTTTCTATTACTTTTTGATATCTTTTTATGTGAAAGATATTCTCGTTGGAGGGCGACATTTAATTGCTTAAAATGTGTGGATCTCTTCGTGTGATAAAACACGCTATCTATTGTGTTCGCTACATAAAGCACGGAAAATCAAAGATTGGGATATAAGGGCACTTTTTCCTTTTTTATTGAAACAAACTTTTCGTTGACTTTTTCTGTTGATCTGAATATATAAAACATATAGCGATAGTATGTTGTTCCATTCGTCATCTTCATTAAAGCTTAAAAATATCTTCCAAAATTTCATGTCAAAAGACGTATCAAGAGAATGATATCCTTCGGATCATAATGGTCAAGCGATAAGACACAATTTGATAACAACCCAAGTCTTCAACTTCTTTGATTATGATTTAGTTTCTGAATTTTATTTCTTAAAATAATAATTAATAAAAATTTCTCATAGACGTAGAGGGGACCAATTCCGACATTTAAAATCTTTCAAAACAATTGCGCAAATATCAGACATTATAAAAAGATAATTATCAATATTTCGCAATTATACGCACGTATATATATAATTATTGAAAAAGTTTAACTATTTCTTTATTTTTATATTATAGTTTTCCGTAAAGAAAAAATATACAATTTCCATAACTTTTCAATAACTTCATACTTTTTAATATTTTTCTTTTGATGTACACACGTATTTATGTTGTCTTGTTTTCAGATTCATATAGATATTGTTATTGAAAACAAGAAATTATTACAACGTTCGAATAAAGGATTGTAACTGTAAACTGATAAAATTTAGAAAGGAATAATTTAAGAAATTGGTTTGAAAATATTCAAGTGTTAAAAAACATCGATTTCTTAATTTTTTTATCATTATAAATTATTGAGGTATTATTTCTTGTTACAAAAGGACTAGAAAAGGAAGAGTTAAATTTGAATTATTAATTTAAATAACATATGTATTAATTTTCCATAACAGGTAATGCAGAAAAATATAATCGTAAATATCGTGCAACAAGATCAAAAGTAAAAGTAAGACAGAAGTTTCAAGTCGTCAACGAGTTGATGCCAGTACATTTCGATAGAACGACAGATTATTTGAGCACGAAGATGACTGACCTCCGAACCAGAGGTCTAGTCGATTATGTCAATCGTGTGACATGAACTCCAGTGACGCTGGTAGTTAAACGACTACATTGTGTACCCTCATTTCTCAGTTCGTTGATGCAATCGTATATAGAAGCTCGTTATATCGTTAAGAATTTAAATCATTCCACTGACTTCAAATATCAGTCGTAGAGAATATTAAAAAGAATCTTCATAAAGAAACTCTATGCGTATATAATCTGTTATGTGGCATTAATAATCTCGTTTAGAATTTTTGTGGATTTTCAAAGCACTTTTCTGTTTAATTTCCATATATATTTTAAGTATTCTATATAAATTAATTGAGTAAATTTTAAATGATATAAATAAGAGTACTGTGAGATTTCTATATTAAACAATTAGTACGATAAAACTTTTTAATATTTCGAATATTTTTGAAGAAGTACGAGTAAATTTGAAAATGCATACAATTCCACAACTTTTCAATAAAATGTGATTTAATAAAATATACAAATGTAATGACTCGATTTTAAGTAGATGTAACATTTTATAGAAAAAATAAAAAATATGTATCTTTTGTAACAAAAATTACTTATTAAAATTATTTATCGATTGTCATATTTTTGCAACACAAAAGTTATACTTTATATTTTGCGGATTTTCATTATTATAGTTTTCTCTTAAAGGATACGTTGAGGTAATTTCAAAAATTTTAATAATGAAAAAAGTCATATTTATTCTTATCATCTATAAATTTTTGAATGATATAAATAAAAATATATTTAAACGATTCATCGTTACGCTGCCGAAAAAGTTCAATAATTGCGAATCAATTGATAATCTTGACGAGGAATGAATTCTATCAATTTTCCTCAAACGTCATCAATTGAATCATCGTCCATGTGTCGACCACGCCAACAGGAGCGACTTGAATATCCTTCCATTGTACGTCCAGGAAGACGATACGGAAGGACAATTCTCATGAGCGTCCAACTCCATGTGGGACTCACCTGCTCGCGTATGTCCTTCATCCCGGGGTGCACGTGTTATCGCAACAATGTCGAATCTTGAACCTGTTCGTCGAACACGAGGCAGAGTGAGGCCGGAACACGTCCGCGGCCGAGTGCTCGCACCAAATGACTAGGTGAGCCCGCGGATATGCGATGTCCGAGTCAAGCGGGCGACTCAGGCTTGTGCGAGGCGTGCGAGGCGAGATCGTCGCGTCGTCCCGCCGGGCTCCCGACGAAGGAACATTCGTATTTTTGATTTTCCAAAGATTCGTGGAACTTATTACCTGATGAGAATCAGGAGGCACAAGGCGACTGGTGTTAGACATTTATCTCGGGCATTCGTTCGCGATGCGTCATTCAGATATAACTGTATCTTCCTCTTGAGATAATGCACTGTTGCGCAAGCAGATAATCACGTTCTAAATAATAAAGTTCATTATGCTTACAATTAAGTGTTAGTTATTCGTCACGCATCATTTTTCTTGATATACTCGCGGACTAAATCCAAAGCGACTCCCGAACTTTATGAAGATATTGTAGGAAGAAGAAAATTCGTTTAAATTCATTTCTTGGCTTTATTTATCAACGCATTAAATATATTCGCTTAATATACGTGTTTTATATTTTCGATTAATATTACGAATAGTTTAATTCCTTTCAATCATAACTTTTGTAAATATTAACTGTGAATGAAATTTTTTTATTTTATGAAATAAAAAAAAGTATCTTTTCTGTTGTCATAAAAATTCACTTCACACATACGTGTATACACTTATACAATTTTTATGAAAATTTAAGGAGTTATAGCAGAATTACTTACTTATCATCGTTATTAAGACGAGGTGCCATGACACAATCGTGCAATAAGTTATTAAGATAATTAAAGCGATACCTAATGTTTCTGTTACTCTTTTTTTTTTATTATTCGCGCGTAAATGATGTTAAAGCCCGGGTGTTCCTAGGATTGACTGGTTAATGTGACTATATAATTAAGTATTTTGATAAAAAAATTATGTATTATTCCGCACATTAATCAGTCAATCCTAGGAGGGCTCGCGCTTTGGGCTTTAATCATAACATATATATTATAAATTTTTTTAAGTAACATGAATATACATTTTGAGCACTGTCCGTGTGAATACAATTATATATAAATAAACGATCTCTATGATATAACAATTTAGGTAATGAGCGTAGCATAAAACTATACAGTTCTTTACTTATTTCGCAAGCTTCTGCTTGTAAGTCCAGTTCAGTTTCAGCAGGATGTCCTCTTCGCACGGCACTCACGGTCAGTCGGACACTCGGCCATTCGTAACGAACGTCCAGGAAGTAAAGTTTCGAGAGTCGATTTTTTACAGGCTGCCTCAAAATTAACACGCCGTTAAGAATGCATTTTTCTAGAGATGAATGAAGCACATTAATGTCATAGAATAAATAAATTGCTTTTTATCTTCTAATTTCACTTCCTGCTTTATATCTCCACGTATTTGCTTAATTTGATTAAATTAATTGTTTATTCATTTGTATCAAATATTTATATTAAATTGAGATATTCTCTAGAAGAACATTTTTTTCTTTATATACATATATTTATAATAATATCGTACATTGTATTATAAAAATTAGTTCCTTCTATAATTTCCGTAAATGAACTTATTATATAATGTATGATATATTAATTATACTTTAATTATATAAATGTATTAAATGTGATATCAAAATATGATATCAAATATATAACGTATAACAATCGTATGTTTATCGTATGTTTTTAATATTATACGGTATTATATAAGAGAACAGAGTCATATTAAAAGAAAGTATGTGTACCATTATCATGTAATGTAGAGACACTTCTTTTCATAAATAATATTTATTTTTGTAGAATTAAAAACAAAAGTAAAATGATTGGAAAGATAAGGAAACTGCTATTTTCAGATTCCTTTGTCGTACTTATTATTCTATTAATAGTCGAATCATCAGGATGATAATTCATATGCCGCGCATCTGCATTTCGTCTTCGTTTGGACAATCCTGTAGAAACCGGCACCGAACTAACGGCGAATAATTCCGCGCACTTCGCTTGCGTGGGCTCGTTAATTTACGCGAGCAGACGACGCGGATTTATTAAAGCCGAATTTCTCTAAATTCTGAAGAAAATTTTCTTTCCGCTCCGGAAAGCGCAGAAATTTACGTTTCTATTCTCGCGCGTGTCTAGCCTTAATAAATAATATACATGTAGGTTTACCCACAAATTGGCCTTGTACACTTGATTTGTCTACGAACACAATTATGTTTTCGTTCCATCGTTCTCTCTTTTTGTTTCAACTCATCTCAAAGAAAATTCATAAACACGTATTCTTTTTACAATATACTATTATTATTATTAATATTAATATTACTTTTTCCGTTCGAAGAATGGCAGAATTGTCATTTTTTAAAATAAAGAAATTTTATTTACAAATTTCAAGTTGACAAATTGAGTATTTAAAGCTAACTATTTGATTAAATGTATTTTTATTAAGGAGGTATTTCCCAAAAGTACGCAACTTTTGGATTTTTTTCTCGAAAAAATTTAAAAATGTGTATTTTTGCATATACATTTGTTACTATTTTATTATCATGTTTACCAAGTTTCGTATAAAAATAACTAATACTTATTAACATATAATATAAAATAAAATATAATATAATATAAAGAGCAATGTATACAGCCATTCTGAAATGTTTATTCTCGATATTGTTATTATTCGATTAGTAAGCTTAAAAAAGAAATTTAAATTCCACTAAACTTCTTTTACTTTTACTTTTTAAATTGTTATAAAATTTAGAAACATGAATGATATTTTTGCACTTTTAGTAGCGCTTATAAAGAGACAAACATAGAATATGTATATAAAATTTGAAGAATCGCGTTTGATTAGTTTTTGAGATGTCATGACAATTATTTCGAGGACCAACATTTCAGAACATTGCACTTTACATTTGTGAATAAATATTAGTTGTTTTTATATGAAACGTAATAAAAATAACAATAAAATAATAACAAATACATATGCAAAATTAAAAGTTCCTAGGTTTTTATTTATAAAAAAACTTTTTATAGGTTTTAGATATTATATATATGTTTAGATAGGTGTTATAGGATACTGAGGAGTTAAAGAGTACGGATGAATGAATGTGTGATAAGCTTCCTTGTAAATCATGTCCCAATTCTTGGCTGTAATGTTGAAATGTCAATAAATTATTTATGAAAAAAATCTCAAGAATATTGCCTATTTTTCAAGTCTTCTTTTGAGCGAATATCTCTTTAAATAACTAAATGATAATGAATATACAAATAAATTTGTACCAAAAATGAATAAATTGTTTACATTAAAATAAATAAATCATTTCTAATAAATTTTCTATTAAATTAGAGCACGTGAGAAAAGATGTGACAATTTAATTAAACTGTTACTCTCGAAAATTTGAACAAATCAACGAAAAATAAAGGATATTGGGAGTCAACGCAGTTGTAGGTACGTGTCGCGGTATATTTAAACCGAGTTCATACAACAAAAATGCGTTCGAACGTTTCGGCTCATTTGAGCCATTTTCAGCGATATTCGTTGTTCCACGCTTCAAAGACAGTAGTTAAACAATCAAAGAAGAACATTTAACTTCTCGAAAAGATATACGCTTCTCTAAAAAAAGGATGTATCGCATATCTTTTCATTAATTAATTTCGTGACTTATGTTTGAATCACCGAAAGAATTACTGCCTACGTTACCGTTGATTTTTATCGTCTAATATTTTTTTAGGAGCCTGATTATTTACAAGAATCAATAAAATAACGCGCACAAATCGACTTATTTGTGATCTCTCTCTGCATCACGATCGAAAGGAACGAGCGTACTTCGTCTGAGATTAAAGAGTCCGCCCATCGGACGAGATGAAGTCCGATGGATATTCACGAGTGCAACGTGAGTGCCATTTGACTATGAGCCAAGCCGGCTCTCCGTTGACTCGGTTTCTTTTTATACCGTACGGTTTAGCTACGGCATTATTGCGCTATTACTGCCGGGTGTTGGGCATTGTTGGAGCAGTTTGGCGGGGAGGGGAAAGGGTAACTCCGGCAAATGAGGCCGTTGTCCACCGGTCCGCTGTACGGTAAGTTGGCCCGTACGTCGGACGAAAATCCGGATAACTTCGTCGTATGTACACGTTTGCAGCATAACATCTTGGTTCGCTGCCAGGTATGTACTCTTTACAGCCTTAACTCGACGCGAATTAATTGTAGCCGACACGCCGCGCCGCGCCGCGCCGCGCCGCGCGGCTCCGCGTCGTAAACATTTGCCGTCGAGAGCAGCGGAATATGGCATTAATTGCTTTCGGGTTCGCCTGCATTCTGTTTACCGATCGAAAACGGAAGACGGGCGCGCGTTTTAACGTATAATAACGTTAAGAGATCGTAATGTGCAGCGCAACCGTCGTAATTTGTTATCGTAATCGATTGATCTGCAGATAACTTTTGCTATCTTTTATCCTTAAAATAGAATGTAGGAATAATTAAATCAGCTGTACTCTTGTAGGAAAATATACTCGTTTCGCGCGCTTATTCGTTTCTTATGTTTTTAAATAATAATAATAATAATAATAATATTATTATTATTTTATTATTATTAATATCATACTTTTGTATTAGTATTATAGTTTTGTATCCTTACTCTTGTAATTTTCGCGTTTATACTTTTACTGCTGATTACAGTAAAAAAAGCATAAAATTAAATTATCAATCAAGGAAATATAAAATAAATACAAATATATTTTAATCTAAGTCTAAGAAATATTTGAATATCACATGATATGTTATCTACATAGGCAAATAATAAACATTTATGTTTTCGATCGTTTATCATTCGAGAGATACGAAAACAATTCTATTTACGTTCTACTTGTTTCCTGTAATTTACGCAATATTTAAAATTAGACAAAACTGATATTTTTTAATTATATCAGTATACTTGATTACATTTAATAATATCAGATTATAATTACAAATATCTTAAATACACGCTGCTAAAGGATAACAATTACTTACACATATGCGCTTTTGCGTGCGCCTATGGGAAGGTCACCATATATACATATGCGTATTAAACTGCTGTAGAAAGATTATTTGCAGGCGAAAATTATTCCTTGATCGCGAGAATGACTTCTGCATGTAAATTCTATGATTCGGTACATTTTATTTGATGCATTAAAAATTTATATGAAGGATAATCGACATTCTTTATTTTCTTATTGTGAGAAAGTTGCAATTATATTTTTGTTCTAATGAAACGTATCTTACGCACGATTAATTTTTCTTTCTCGCATTATTTAGAGAAGATATTTATACATGTGTAATATTTAATATTGACAATATATAAATAATATTAATGGTTTGGTAATGAGCATGTTTGGCAAACAGAGCAATTTTTCTTGTCAAAAATTGAAATGATTACCCTCTTATAAAAAATGTGAAGCTAAAACAGTTATTGAATTATGGTGCGATGAGAAGAGAATCCTATAATAGTTGAAATACATCTAACTGCAGATATTATCTACGTATAAAATAAAAAATATAGCAATTGTTCGGATTTACGTAAAATAGTTTAAGAATCTCAAGATTCGAAGTAATGAATCAATAAGATTTTAGTTGCAATTAATTAATTTAATATTGACAATATAAATAATAATAAGATTGAATGACAGGAAGAGGAAAAGAAGGGTAGAAACAAAATAACTATAAAGTAAGCTTACAAATAAAAATGGAAAACATTAGTGTGAAAATTATATATATAAAAAAAACAGCTAGTTAAAGCTAATTAAAGTACGCAGAGCATGTGACTGATTATGAATCTAGATAGATAATAGGTCGAATCGTGGCATTTTGAATCAACTAATGTTTGGGTTTTGTCTTTTTTATTCCTATCAATCTCTAAAATAACCGATTTTTTTCTCATACCACAGTTCTTCATTAGATAATTTTATTTTACAAACAATCCACTCATACCTCGTGCGGTAATCTTCTCCTATTTTTCCGTTGTATTTTTTTGTTTGGAGCAATTTGTTTGGACGTTTTATCTCAAGATACTCTTCAGTTACACGAATGTAACGCGATTATTACATATTTATTTAATTTATGGGCGATTTGTCATCATGTTTGGTAATGAGCATGTTTGGCAAACAGAGCAATTTTTCTTGTCAAAAATTGAAATGATTACCCTCTTATAAAAAATGTGAAGCTAATAACAGTTATTGAATTATGGTGCGATGAGAAGAGAATCCTATAATAGTTGAAATACACATCTAACTGCAGATATTATCTACGTACAAAATAAAAAATATAGCAATTGTTCGGATTTACGTAAAATAGTTTAAGAATCTCAAGATTCGAATTAATGGATCAATAAGATTTTAGTTGCAATTGAAGAATTTAATGCAATACCATTCCAAGTTTCCACTGCCATTCCATTTTTCTATACCCCTTTTCATAAAAAAAGTCACCATTATATTTAAATCGCTCGGAATTAATGGCCTCTAAATTGGTCAAATTATTAAATCGTTTTTCGTCTTGGAAAAAGAAATATTGGAAAGAAATTGAATTCTTCTGTTCTCTCCTCGAGATCGAAACTCATCGATTCGAATTTCGCGTCTCCCTCCCCACCAAATACGCCCAACTGAGAAAAGTTATTATCGAGTCCGTACTACCATTAATCTGAGCGCGAGATACTTGATAACAATTTTTATGCCTTCCCACACAGAAAACATTCTAGGATTTAATTGGAACTGAGAGTCTAATGAGAGATCCAATTAGGACCCGGTTTGATACACGAAAAAAAATCTGATTGAAGTGTTTATAAACAGTCAGATCAGTGACATTTTCGTAAACATTTTTTTAATAAATATTCTGTTTACAAATTCATCGAATCTTAATCCAGTGTGCCAAAAAGATAGACCAGGTAGCTTCTAGGTGGAATGTTTATGAAGATTCGGATCAGTGGCGCGAAGGTTTTTTTTTTCATAAACATTTGCTCTCTGTAAATATCCTGTCGACGAGAAGAAGCAACAGGATCGCGCGATGAAGACGACGTGGATTAGATGATGATCACGCGGTGAGGCGCGGCAAACTGATCCTCCGTTATCGAAATACAGTTGCAATCTGCTTCCGCCGATATTCGGTGCACGCGGTACCCTCACGTCCGTGTTATCTACGCGGAGGGTGGCTCACGCGCCAGGTAAAAGGCGTGCTTCGATTGTTCGTTACTCGCCCCCGGGGTTGGCCCACCGGCATTATCTCCGGTGACATCCTCGAGATTCGCGCGCACGCGGAACACACCGGAGACACACCGGGGTCTCCGATCGGTTATTGCGCCCCATTCAAACGACAATTACGCGGCGCAATTGATTGCGCCGGTGTGCGTGACTAGCATGTCGCGGAAAGTGACTTGATATCGATGTTATATATCGACTTTTCACGCGGTTACTTCATATTCTCGACGGCGCACGTGCGCAGACTTCATTTACCGTCGCGACTGCTCATTTGAGAAATGTATTCGTTTTGCATCTCATTAATGTCCCTCTCTTTCTTGTCATTAATTATCTAGCGAAAACTGCTTGTTCCATTGCAATGATAATTATCTCAACATTCTTATTACGATTTTTATGACTTACCTTCTTATTTCTATGAAAGTTATTACTTTATAATTATATAAAATTATAATATCGTGATTGTTTTTTACTTTGACACATATATTAAAATTTTTTAAAAGTACATTTTAAAGGACTATACTGACACACTATTTTTAAAAATTTCGGAATAGTATTGCGTTAAATTCAATTGTAATTAAAGTCATAAATCTCCTTGATTCACTAGCCACGTATTTTGAGCAGCTAATTCAATACAAAAATGTATAAACCTTGTACAAATATTGGCCATAAATAATCTGCAGAAAGAAGCTTTTTTGTACGCAAAATCGATATGCTTGGTTGAAATTTTGCGCGTTGGAAACATTTGAAAAATGGCTGAATATTGCTAGCAACTCTTTTCAGACATTAATATTTCACGGTCATCTTTCTCAACCTGAAAACTGTATAACAAACCGTCCCTTATCATCGGGTGCGAAGACACGGCGTAGCGCGACCTATTTGGAATCAAATTTCACATTTACATTGTTTATAGAGGCAAAGGATGATCATTCGTTGATATTACGTTGATATATTATACTACGAGAATGCTGCTTGACCTCTAGGTTAGAGCGACGGTACGTTGGTTGATGTCTGAGTGACCTCCGGGTTATTCGATGTGATAGGAAGGAACACGTGTAACTCATTTTATAACGATATTATTATTATATTTCTTCATTTGCGATTCGGTAAGAATTCCATTACGTAACGGCACCACGTCCGCGTCTCGTTGCGTTAGACGGACGTCTGCCGAAAATTACGCTTCTCGTTTCTATATCATCAGTGAAAAACCCGAGTAAATTCTAAATAGATTGCGTCCGAGTTGACGCAACTGTGTCGTATCTAAGTCAAAATAATCTGCCTAGTTAAGAAAAAAAAACAAAATATATATGTATAAAACTATATCACTTCACCGATTATATTACATCTTACTAATCAATGTACGTTCAATGTATGTCCAGTTTCTTCGCGACGTTGCGCGGACGAGCGGGCGAGAGCGTTTCGAAATCGGAGGCTGGCAGAGATACTCACCAGAGACGCTCACCTGTCGGCGTTTCACTCGTTGTCTTCGTTCCAACGTGAACGCACATGTCGCACCATCGGTCTCGCCCCTTTGCCTCACGATAACGTAGGCAGAACGGCGCAATCGTGTAGGAAGATACAGTGATCGTAATTTATTCGCCTCCCACCCCACCGGCGGGCACCCTGCTGCCTATGCTACAATCTCGCGCATTGCCCGTATAAAAATCACGCAATTGTGCATTACAATCTGTCGTTGAGACGTCGCGGCCGCGAGAGTATTTCGGATCCGCTTCAGCCGACGCGACGGCGCGAAGAGTCCCCGTGTCTCCCGCCCTGATCGACACCCCCGACGACGTCGATTCGACTCGGAGACCTCGCCTGCGGTCGTGACGTCGCACGTGGCAAGAGGAGCGCGGAGAACTTTGTGGTAGGGACCTGAAACTAGAGTTGTTTTGATCTCTTACGACGGACATATCGCGGACAGCTCCCCTGCCGTAGTAACACGGCCGACGTCAACGTGGACGTGCCACTCGTCTCCCTCGGCCACTCGACAGTCTCCTCTCCGCTGGTCCTCGCCTATCCCGGATCCCGCGCGTACACCGTCGCGGAGACACCAGCCACGCCGCACCTGTCACTCCCTCGATCTCCCGTTACCGGGGGGATATTCCGCCGCGCGGAAAACCGATATTCGCCCTGAAAATCTTTCGCACCTCCCGCGAGAACCCGCTTCCTCGCGTCGCGTCCCGCGGCGTCGAACGGGACGGATATTTCGAGACGGGTAGCGAAATTCGAGAGAATATCTGATCCCGCTCGAGGGGGGGATTCCGAGGCTCCATTGCTGTTTTCGCGGAAACGTCACTTTGCAAAAATTTGCAGAGAACGGTTGCCGTGTGAGGAGAGAGAGAGAGAGAGAGAGAGAGAGAGAGAGAGAGAGAGAGAGAGAGAGAGAGAGAGAGAGAGAGAGAGAGAGAGAGAGAGAGAGAGAGAGAAGTAGCTCGCACGTTCCTCGCGCGTGGAATCCGCCACGGAGGATAGATGAGCAGCGTCCTTTTCGCGAAAAGGAATTCGAAGGTTCAACGGGGTGAGTTTCATTGCTGTCAGATTTGCCGTTACGTTTCGAGGTGCTCGAGCAGTGCGAGAATTCTCGTTTTGATACCTTCTGAATTCTGCGTTCCACTTTTATAGTTTTATCATTTTGACATGTTAATTTTAACGGTTGACTGACAGAGTTACCAATTAGGTAACTTTATTCCCGATGCTATTTTTATACCAGCATGTCATTTCAATATGCTGTTTAAGGTAAAAGTGCCAATGCCCGGATCTAAACTTGAACATTCTTATTATTTTGGATATATTCTTCAAATACAACTATTTAAACTTTCAACATTAAATATATACATATTAAATATACACTCACTGAGAGAAAAATATAGTTACTTTTGGCCTCAACCATAATTTTGTAATATTTCTAACAATAATTATGGCTAACATAATGATGCATATAATTAAGTAAACCATAATTATCGTTAGAAATATTATAAAATTGTGGTTGAGGCCAGAAGTAACTATTTTTTTCTTTCAGTGCTGTTAAACTCGTAGTGTCAAAAACTTAATTTGAGTCATTCTTAACTGTTCCATAGGTCGCCACTGCTTGTATTCAATATTTCATTAATTTTGACTAAAGGGAAGGTAAAATTTTGACTAATATGTAAGTTAAATTAGATAAATTAATGACATATTGAGTAAGATTTATTCAATATATCGCTAATTTTATCTTATTGTTTTAGTCAAATTAACCATAGGTTTATGTATATATTTATGATTGAATATATTTATGATTGAAAGTTTGAATATTCGTATTTAAAAACCGAAATAATATGAATGCTCAGATTTAGGTATAATACATATCCTAGCATTGATATTTTTATCTTAATTATATTTATTCTTCATCAAAACTCACAATGCAATTCTTATTTTCCCCTACAAGAGATCAAATAGTTGGCGTTCATCTACAGATCTCCAATCAAAAGTTAACTCGTATTTAACAGTCAACGTGTTAAATTATCCAAAAACGGTAAAATGAATTAATAGATTGTGCGATCACATGACGAAGCTGTAATGGATGCGTTCAACAGCTTGCAACTCGCGGAAAAATTATTCGCCGTTTTCGAGAGTCGTATCCTTTTCCATCCTTTAACCGAAGGAAGCTTTCATTTCGCGGAGATTAAGTTTCAGTGTCTGAAACACTTGTCAGAGTTCGATGGCGATTTTAGGAATACCTATTAATCAGCCAGGGTCATTTTAATAAGTGCATGGAAGGAACTGGGGGAAAAGACGCTTATAAATAATATACAGTGATAACCAGTCTCGTTCTTCTCGCTTTGCAAGACTAGACTGGTTTCGTTCAATTCGGTGGCATATTGCATCGTTGGTTTTCGTAATTTTCTTCCCATTATTAGCCATTTATATCATATATTTTTCATCCTCTATATAGAGAGCTCCGAATGTTGAATTAAGGGAGCGTTTCTTTGAGCGATACCGCAGGTTCAACTAAACACCGCTGATTAAAGCACTGCAAATAATTCGCTTGCTAAATATCAAGTTTACCCGAAGAAAATTTCAGTGTGCTGAATATCTAATTAGTAACATTAATGATTAAAGAATTGATTCCTTAATTGCTTTTAGTGGTGCAGCGGTTTATATATAAAAAGCTCGCCTTATCTTGCGCGAGATATTTCTTCTTTTTAACTTATACTTAAATATACATAAGTTATATGTATAATTTAGTTCTTTGATATTCTTTTATCTTATATGTTCTTCTTATTTTAGTCGAATTTTGAGACGAATTTCACATTTTATCAAATTTCACATTAATTCCAATTATTTCTTTCTTTTATAAATCATATATGTCACATAAATCTTGATCCGTCAAAATAAAAATTTTTAATGCGACTTTGCTGCGTTATATGTGAAAAAATCTTAAAGAATTTCTGTTATCTGCGTTTTACAGCGGGATCTCTTCTTTTTAATTTGAATAGTTAGTTATTGATCGCTTTGATTTTTTTAAATCGAGTTATTAAGGTTTGAGAAAGTAATGGTTAATTTGACTTTGATCACTGATTTAATTTAAATTGCTGAAAACTGAAAGAGAATCGATCTGCTTTACCGTAATAAATGAATGAAAAATGTCATAAGAAGTTAAACATGTGTTTTCAAGCTCGAAGTTTCAACTTTAACGCATTATCGGTAGTTTTTTCTAGTTTTCAGCAATTTAGGCAATTTCAAGCAATTGCAAGTTCTTGAACAGTGGACACGTGGAATAAAAATGTTTTAGCTGATAAACGTTATTGTTTATTATTGTGATATAATTGCGAACAAATAAGTATAGCTTCACGAAGAAAATCTTATTCGAGCAGACTTAAGTTCAAGCCAAGTTTGGACTGTGCATCAAGAGGTAAACTTAAGCAATGATTTAAGTCTTACATATTTTTTAATTTGATGTTGAATGTGATGTTGTGATTTTTAATGTGATGTTGATGAATTTAATTTGAATATTTGAATTTGAATACGGGCGTAAGGGTTATCAGTGTACGATAAAAAAACACACACACGTGGCAGATACGAAATTTAGACATGACACAATCTACGCGCTAAAATAAATACTTAATTATTTCAACCAATTGCTTCACTGATTACAGTTTTCTTTGAACGATATTCATTACGACAACGGGGAATATCGTTATACATTTAATCAGTCCCACTATGACAAGTATATAAGTCAGCATCCGATCCGTCGGGGAGGTGTGAAAGCCCTATACGTTTCCACCGAAATCTTTGAGCGTCAGTGTGTATCCGTGCATGGCCGTGTACGTATGGTGCAGAGTGACGAATTGCTGTCAGATGTTGGCGCGATTAAACACTGACAATGCCTCGTGGCGTACGCGGAAGCGCGTTTCGACTCTATCGCGGCAATGATGAGATCGTTACTCAAGTTAAGGGAGGACTCGACGAGACGCCGAGCGACGGCGTCGCCCCGTGCGAAACAAGTTTATAATTTTCGTTCGGTCGAGAGTTTATCGAACGGTTTACCGATCGCAGAGGGTCCTGTTAACTCTGCATTAATCAATTGAGTTGCTCCTACTCAATATTTGATTAATTTGATAAAAGAATGAGATAAAATTAACGGTATATTGAGTAAGACCTATTTAAGTGTTCAGCGGAAAGAGCTGCTTTGCAACTGTCGTAAAAATCGTCAATCTGACTGGCGCATGCTCTTAAGTCCGAATTTATAGTCGTTTCTTAAATTTTAGAACTGAAGAATTTCCTAAATCTTAAATTATCTTTTTAAATTGTATAGCTGATCTTGGCTGCTTTATAATCTATGGTTCGAAAGATGGAAGATTATTGGAAAAATAACTTTTAATATGTAAATTTAAAATGTAAGTGATTATGCGCTTAAGTAAATGTAATTAAAGGTTGTTTTTCGCCTTTCTCGCGAGCTTCCTTCTTTTTTCTAAGCGTAGAATATAAAACAGCCAAGAGATCAGCTTTTATAATTTAAAAAGATGATTAAGATTTAAGAAACGACTATGAATTTGGATCTTAATTTTGGCTGAATCTAGGAGTACATAAGAATCACACTTATGAATTTTACAGTTACAACGCAGCTTTTTCTGCTGAACGCAATCAATCGTAGGGCCTATTCAATATGTCGTTAATTTACCTAACTTAATCATATTTTTGTCAAAATTAATGACATGTTGGGTAAGAGCAGTGGCAATCTATGAAATAGTTCAAATAATTCAAACTGAATATAATTTGATACTACAAATTTAGCACTATGCATATCATAATGACGTATCAACAATGACATTGCCGCTCGCAACCTCGCGGCATTTCTTCCAACGTTTCTCGCAACGGCAGTTGCAGCGTGACGAAATTTTTCTCCTCGCCCGCGTAGAATCAAATAAAACGATCCTCTTGTAAACACGAGGTTGTGGTTCGGAGAATATCCCCCGAGGGACACGGAACAGGGCTTGTGACAGAAAATGAACGTCGCTTGTAGACGTGGCGCGGGAACGATCGACGCCGTTGATTTTTGCCGCCCCCATGTCCGTCGGGGTCGCCGTCGCCGGTCGCCCCCAAAAAGTGTCCCCTACCGACATAAAATTGGAGAACAATCGGGCGGAGACGTGCGCGGCGCATTTAACATCAATCGCGCTTTTTGCGTCGGTCGCATACCAATCGAGACGCGCGATCGGTCGTACCGTTGCCTATAAATAATCGGAGAACGAGAGAGAGAGAGAGAGAGAGAGAGAGAGAGAGAGAGAGAGAGAGAGAGAGAGAGAGAGAGAGAGAGAGAGAGAGAGAGAGAGAGAGAGAGAAGGAGGGACCGTGGCTGACATTGGCGCGAGATAGGTCTCCTGAGATCAAAAATCTCAGCGGGATTATCGCGGTTGAAGGATCCGAGCCAGTGACGGCGATGCGTGCAACGCGACGCGACACGACGCTCAAACTACGGAAATCAGAGGCAAGAGTCATAGAACTGCGCCAGGTCGACTAAACCGATTATGCCGTTTGAAACTGTGCGATAACAACGCCGTTATTGATTTCGTTCCTCGGTGATCGCTCCACTCTCCCTCCAGGTGCGACTTACTTTCGTGACGTTGGTATTCCTCGATATACATTGAGAAAAAATATAGTTACTTTGACCTAATAATCATAATTTTATAATATTTCTAAATTTTATAATATTTCTAAACAATAAATATGATTAATTATATGCATCATTATGTTAACCATAATTATCGTTAGAAATATTATAAAATTGAAAAATATTTACTTTTAAGTTACTTTTGGCCTCAGCCATAATTTTAGATTTCCAATAATAAACGTGATTAACTTAACTATATGCATTATGTTAACCATAATTATCGTTAGAAATATTATAAAATTGCGGTTGAGACCAAAAGTAATTACACTGTAGATTCCTATAGGTTGCCATTGCTTCTACTCAATATTCGGTTAATTTGACTAAAATAATAAGATAAAATTAGCGACATATTGAGTAAGCCTTACTCAATATATTGTTAATTTATCTAATTTAACTTCCATGTTAGTAAAAATTTTATCTTCCTTTTAATAAAAATTAATGAAATATTGATTAGAAAGCAGTGGCGATCTATGGAATAGTTAAAAATGACTCAAATTGACTATAATTTGATACTACGAGTTTAACAGTGTATATTTTCTCTCAGTGTACCATTACGTTCATTAGCATCATACGTGTCTCATTAAGAAGTAGCGTTTTGACATGAATTTAAAAATTGCTCACAAATATAAAATAGGCAGGCACAACCTATAATTTAGATAATCGGATTTTAATGATTTGTGAATAACAATTATTTTTTATTAAGGTTGGAAAGCGATTTTACGAAACGAAATAATCCTTCTAAAATTTATTTCTATATGTTAGCACAGTATTAATATTGTGCAAGGAGATTCGCGAAAACATCTAATCCTTAATCTTTCTAATTTAATTGACAATCCTTTAAACTTGAAGAATACAAATAATTGTGTACAATAAGAATCTTTCATTAAAATCGTCTAACAATTTGCACGAGTGAATTGCACCGTTTGCTTAAAGATAAGTTTAATGCTATTACGAAACTAAGGCATCCTAATGCCCTCCTTTAATGCGCCTGAAGAGGACCAGAGCAATTTTCCGGTCTGCATAATTGCGATCTTCATTTAATACCATCGCGCAAGGCATTATCTTCCAACGTATAGTTTGCAATAATAATTCTGCACTACAGTAAAAACGACAGGACGCGTAATGAAAGGGAGGTGCGTGCTTATAAAATAATCAGGATATAATGAAAATGGCAAAGGGAACTCCCCTTCCCTTCCGCGAAACTCCCGAGTCGTTTTCGTGATCGATGAACAAAGGATCGATCACTTTGTTTTCCATGTTACTCCCTTCGTTTTCAGCTCTCGCGTACTACTTTGCGCCGCGATAACAGTTATCGTTGTTAAGCGTTCTATTTCTATTCCACCGCAGCTTTGTTGTTATTATATTATTCGAATAAATGCGCGTTTCCCAGAGCGTGCCTTCATTTAATCAGGATGTGACGCGTCAACGTTTAATTGCTGGAATTAATAATCCATTAGAATGCCCAATCCATTGGGTATTTAACACCTGACGAGCTACGTGACGCACAATTTTGCCCGCAGACGAACGATGAATTTTATATTTCTCTTTTAATTTACTTATTTTTACAATGAACAGAAATTGCAAACTATATAATAATTATACAAATTAATTAGAAATATTGTGGATCGTTTATTAAGGTGAATTGGAATAATAGAATTTAATTTATTGATCAAACCACTCGACTTAAATTATAGAAATTTCATAAAACCTTTATGATGAATTATAATGGAATATTTGTATAATTTTTCAGTATTGCAACATATATTTGCGTGACTAAGGACTTCCGACAATCATGTGGGGCGTTTCGCTGGAATTATTTTTATTTCTTTTTATTTTGAAATCATTCGTCGCCGTGGGAAACGCACATCCGACTATCAGCTCAGACATAGAGCCTGCAAGAGATAATAACATAATGACGCAGTCCACAAATGATGCAGCCACATCAGTTACGCCATATACGTGTGTTTACATACCACCGAATTTAGAATCTTGTAAATTCATCAAGTAAGTCACGAGAAGATAGAAGATTCATAATATTATAGTTCATAATTTTCAATTTTTACAAATGCATCGACAAATGCTTTTCTCTTGCTCTTGCTATGCTATATTTATTCAAAGAAATATTGTTATTAATTATATTTCTTTAAATTAAGTTTGAAGAAAGAATAATTATAATTAAATATACACAAGTCTTTTGTATTATTGTAAATTTGTTTATTTTAAGCGAAACCATCAAAATCATTTAATATATTTATTATAATATCAAAAGATTATTAATATGGAAAATTTATAAGTCTTGAATAATCTCTCATTTATTTTCCATTAAAAGAGATTTTATTGCACATTTATGAAAAACTTTATCATTAGGAGAAATTGTATGTTTTTTGAAAATGATATATTTAAATCCCGAAAATTTTTATTTTAGTTATAAATCCAGAGAAAATCTCTGGAGCCCGAAGCGCAAACTGCCGGAAAATAAAAAGCCAAAGTTATTGGAGAGTAATAAAATATACTTCACGTCACGTCCATCGATGCGTGTACCAGGGATGAAAAAGTTTCAAAGGCAGCCATTCGTGAAAATTATAATATATGAAATACAAAGATGCGTACCACCGAGGTAAAAATAAGCGAATGCAATAAATGAGTTTTTATAAAAATAGCAATTTTTATAAATAATTACATTTCATGCACTTTAATGATAACGCAAATAATAACGTAGCGATGTAATCAATTTACGCAGCGCTTACGAAAAAGCGCAAAAAATATATTATATTGCATGGTAAAAGAATATTTGTTCCATTTTGCAGATTGCCATTTGTTCTACCTTGGTGCACTGATGAAGATCTCTCCGAAAAGAAGAGCCAGATCCTCCGGCTTTATCCCTTTGAGATAGACGGTTTTTCAAAAGCAACATACGAGTTTCCTACATACGATCTTTACAAACTTAAACAAACTCGAATGATATCGAAAGCATAATTTGTGACGTACACTGTTGTGTGAAATTATGACGAATTTAAATGGTTTTAATAATCGTATCTAAAGTCTGATATTAGAGACAAGAAGGTACTCTTATTCAATCTTACAATTTTTCACTTTTATTAACGAGAATTCCATTGACGAATCTATTAATATGGGTGAGTCAAGAAGAACAAAATAAAAAAAGAAACGAAAGTAATACAAAATTTTAATATATAAGAATTAGATATATAAGAAAAAGGAAAATATAGAAAGAAAAAAAAATATATAGAGAGAAAAAGCGTGCATATGTTTGACAAAGATTTTGTAAAAATAAATTGAAAGAATGATTGCATGTAGACAGTTCAGTAGAAGACTGGCAAGTGAGATATAGGTAAAAATAAAAAAATTTTTTAGCATTAAGCAATAAGCAATTGTTTAGAAATAGACTGTAATAAATAGCGAAAATAATATAGTAATGTGATCGTTGAATCTTCCGTCGTTTAACATAACCAATTTTTGATGTTATGTATCAAACAATATTATACATGAAATTTTGTGACAATAATAAAATAATGTTGTAGTAAACCTATGTAAAATTATTCTACGTCATTATCATACAGAAAAAGAACACACACACACACACACACACACACACACAATATATATGTATATAAGTTAAAATATATATTTATAAAAGTATATATACCGAATATTTTACAACAAGAATTGTACGTACGTTATGATTTAAACTATCTTTTAATTTCATAACATTACCAAAAATAACAGTAGCAAGGAAACGAGTGCGCATTTGAAAGTAATACCAGTATATGATGAGGTATTGGAAACTTTATAGGAAACAGTGTCGAGGGCGGCAGATCGACTGTGGAATTCGTAGTGATCTGTGGAGTACCACGATCAAGAAAGAACATACATCGGATAGTCCTGAGAAATATAAGGCCATTTACGTTCACAGGAGAGTCGATGAAGGCGAGAATGACCGACGATGCGCAATAAAGGAAACGTGAGATCTCTTACGGTGCATCCCTGATTCGAGTACGAGCATCGCCGTTATAAATGACACACGTGCTACGAAAATCGCCGTTACATAAAGCATCGAACGTGGCAAGAATTTTGACTAATATAACAAAGGGATATTTATTCGGATTAGTTTCCAATTATTGTAACTAATTCAGTACGTGGTAATTATGGCTAATCAGGTTTTACAATCAGCAGTACTAAGAGGCTATGAAAATATAAGATTTACATAAATTGAAATTTAATTTTAAATTTATGTTCTCATTTATTTTAGATATCTTCATACATTGTGTTGTGAAGAGTGATATATCGCAATCATTGTATTAAATTGATAAAGATACATTATAACAAGTTAAATTACTTATTGTATTACGATAATTTTGCGTTTTATCATATACTTTGCGTACACACACACACACATATATATATATATATATATATATATATATATATATATAAAACTCAATAAATGTCAGATTTCTCTAAATATATGTTTTTATTAATTAATAAATGCTTTCATGCTGATAGTCGGCTGAATCACTCTCGACTTCTGAACTTCTGAAAGACAAAGGATTTAAGTGTTATATTTTATACTACGATTAATATGTTTTGAAGTTTAAACTTTTCATTTGACAAAGATAATATAAACAGAGTTAATTAGCAAATTGCAAAAGCGGTTCCAATTAAAACTCAACTTGACCTTTTATATCTAACACATTATCATTTATCTATCTATCTGCAACTAAATTACTTCATGAAATAATAGAAACACATAATTTCTTGCACTCTTGAACTAATGACATGAAAAATTTAGAATTAATTTTATTGCATAAAGATTATGATTATACAATTTTACTTATAAGAGATATTAATTAAGAGTGTATATCATTATTTAATTAATTAAGAGTGTATATCATCTTCAGAAAGAACTCAACTATCTTATTAGTAAGTGGCATCCCAATAAATAACTTCATCCAATCAAATAGAAACATTTTGTTACGTTGTAATAACTTTCTTTGACGCTCGCTTCTAACGATATCATCATTTGTTTCATTGCGATTATGACCTTTTACTTTACTTTGAATTTATTTCGTTGATATAATGGTTTCGATACTTACGTTTCTTGAAGTGCCGTAATTTCATTCTCATTCTCTTTAATTTCTATAGGTTTCAGAATGTTCAAATTATTTTTTAACCTATAGTAATTTATGTACCTATAATGTTTCTTCGCCAATTGTACACGCTGATTGTACATACGTATACGAAACTTCAGGTTTTGCAAACAAGCTTCTACTGTATCAATTAGATTTGTATACGCAGAATTTGGCATAACGCGACGCAGAAACTGAAAGGCAAACGTCGTTTTATCGAAGATCGTTTTCCAATATTTCAGATAATTTATAATTTCTTTCTTCCAGAATTTGTCAGACAGTTTTAACTTTCCTAGCAATAAGAAATCTATCATGGGCAAAACCGCAGTATGAAAGAACTCTAGAATATGTTCATCTTTTAATTCAAGCACGTGTGAAGTATCATATTTATTCAACTTCTCAGAGACGAACGTTTCCCGATATGGTTCGGATTTTTCCAGGACGAGTTCATCCATTTGATCTTCATGCGATCTGCCATGAATAAACTTGCCTGTTTTCTTGTTAACGTTTTGCAGAAGACTCGCTTGCTCGTCCGTGCACAAAGGAATGTCGATGTTCGGCAAACATCCATGTACTACTAAAATCGTAGTCACTGGCGAGTCGAGTATCTTCGTGACGTATGTTTTCGACGATGTCGTCCCAGTATGAATATGTCTCTGAGTCGAATCTTCGCTCCGTTTGGCGAATTCGACATTCCTTTTCGAAGTTTCATTGCGATCCGCCAATACTTCGTTGTTGTTGGAAAATAATTGACCGAGATACTGTAATAACATCTCTCTGCCGTTAACGGTCGTGTCTTCCGTCCGGGGAGTAGTACTACTTGGCTCCTCTTTAATTGGTTTCGTTTGATCGGACTCACCCTCGCTGGACCTCTTTGCGCTCGAATGCTCATGCACAACTTGGATTTTTTCTTGAGAAGGACACGGCAGAATGCCCTCGGCAGGCATCACGCAGATCGGCTGACGCCATTTCACAATTTCAATCACACGCTTCCGCGGAAGAAAATCGCTTGGCAAATCACTTTCTCCGAATGTATTCCACACGGCTGTTAAGAATAACATTAATAATAAATCGCCCTTCATTGCTAACTTTCTGCTTGATGGAGAAAAAGTATTAACGTTATTCTTTCAATCTCTCGATTGCGAGACACTTTTTATATCTTGTAAGATCCTTCAAGACAGTCTTCGGAGTATACGATCGCACTTTTACAGCTTGGTGAGATCTAGAACCCTCGGATGACTGTGCTAAAAAATCAGGGACGACTGAATTTGAAGATTTTCAGTGCAACTGTATTGGTTCTAATTACAGCGCTGCAAGTTTTCGGTCGCTAGCATCACGGTGGGAATGCAATGCACAATGTTCGTGTGTGCACATGGACACGCTTGGTGTGTTCCCCCATTCCAAGAACACTGTGGTGAGGCCGAGAACTTGTAAACACACATTAAACATGTAAAAGGAATTTGCTTTCAGGTAACATTAGAATTTTTTCAAATTTATCATCTGTGGAATGTATGATTGTTTAGACAGGATAATCATCTTTTAGGTTTTAGGTCTTAGATTATTTAAGTCTAGACGCACAAGCCGACTAATAACTAGTCGTTTTCAAAACATCTATTATAGAAAAATGTTCATGACATATTATATTACTTTAACTTTATATTACATACTAATATATTAAAGGGAATGTTTTTTGGTAAAAAAAATTTCATTTTTGTTTTAGAGAGAATCTTACAATTTAAAATATTAAGAATATTTATGTAAAATTTAAAATTTAAGAATTGGTTAAATTGCCGAAATTGTAAGCCGTAAACTGACTCGGAACGCAGGTATATTTTAGAACGCACGGCAATTTTTCGAGCTCCCTGCTGGGCAGTCGGCGCAGCACGATTAGATTACATTGGAAAATAGTTGACGAAAAGTCGGAATCCAAGGGACAAATTTAAACTTGAATATAAAACACTATAAATTAATTGCACATATAAAATGAATTGTTCAGTATCCTTAGTAATTAGAATGACGCGTCTATGGAAGAGACATGAATAAATAATGTTCAAGAGGAAGTTTTACACTGATAAAGTAAAAAAAAAAAAAGAAAATTTATCGGGAATATATCGTCTTTTGGGAGACGAAAAATTATAAGTTTGCAAGTATGTTAAAACTGAAAAATTATCATCAAGGCAAATTACAGTGAACCTAGATCATTAAATTATTTCATGAAAATGCAAATAACAATTGCTGATTTGAAATTGATTTATAATGATTTATTATCGAGAGAATTATTAGAAAGATGTTTAGATGGCGAAACTCAAAATAGTAAAAGTTTAAATTTTCACTTTTCACTCGCCCCAAACATGTTCATTGTGGTTAAAAGACAATTGAAATCGCAGTTTATGGAACAGCCGGCATTTTTAATGAAGGTTTTTATGCCATCTTAAAAATAATAACTATAATTGGCCTCGTTACTGGTGCGCAAAGATCTTCGCCAATGCTCGCTGAAGCTACTGTCATAGTGATCGGCGTCGCCGGAGCCTTGAAGCCACAAAAGAGACTCGTACAAAGCCCAGGAGCAAACAGCGTGAGTAAAATGAGTTCTACAAAAAGGAAGAAGGTGTACTATATCAGTCGGGTATAGCTAATTAGCTATAAACACGTGCTATATCTTCATAAATTGTACTTGAAGCTTTAAACGCGTTTATCTCGAAATAATTTTTTCAAAAGTGATTGACATAATTTCTAAAAAACCTAAGCGAATTAACCAATCACGATCGAGCAGTAAGGTAACCACTAAAACGTAAGCCGAGAATTCCGTATGGATGAAATTCTTAAGTCTTAAGTCTCATGGCTTAAGTTTTTCTATGTGTTGCATCCTTTAAAAGTGAGAGACTGGAACTAGGAATGGATTCAAGATTAGGGAAACTGGGATTATTTTGTTGGGACGGGCTGAGAAGATGATTTGGCGGAAACGATCTATGTCGATTCCATCTGGAGTCAGGGAAAATGAAACGGGGGGAAGAAGAGCGGAAGATTGGGGGAAGGTCAATATTTGATCGATAAATAGGGGGGGGGGTTAATCTACGCGGCCTAGGAGGGGAGAGAGGAACTTCTTCTACAGAGGAACAAATTCCATGCTAGAGATGGAATTTGCAGGGGATGAGAACCTATGGAGGTCATGTGGAGGAGGGAGGGGAGACTCGAACGGAACTCCACGCTCGACACAGTCGAAAGAGCAGGGGATACGGGCCTGAGGCTCTCGGCGGGAGACGATATTATCTTACCGGAGAGTAAGAAGGAGGTAAAAAGGGGAAGTACGAAGGAGTCAGAGAGCGAGGAGAACTATCCTCCTTGGAAAAGTGAGGGGGAGAAGGAGGGGAGCGTGTAGATTCAGGAGTGTCCAACCAAATGAGCGTTGCAACTGACGAGGGGAAGGAGGGAGGTGATGGTAAAGGCGCACGCGGCGGAGGTGTAGATGTGCGACGGGGCGGTGATTCGAAGATACCCCCCAGGTAGAACAAGAAGTCAGAATGATGTCAAAATGACACCAAAATGACTCTAAAATGTCATTATTATGTCATTTTACAGTCATTTTGATGTTATTTTGACATTATTGTGACTTCTTGTTCTACCTGGGCCCGAAAGCTCCCAGAACCTCGTGATCGCGTCCAATCCCTTTAGGAGGAGGCCGGCGGTGGCGACAACTTCGGGCCTTTTTGGTGGCCTGGCCGGAAAATCGCGGCGGAAACGATCGTGCGGAGTGGGTCCACTATAATTAACACGCTTATGTTGTACAGGGTGAATCTTAATGGATGAACCAGCTTTTTACCATGAGAGCTGGGTTATCGATTCTACTATAAACACATATTTATATCAAACTAAGGCATTTAGTACACACAAACGGCCATTATCAATGTATTAGTTCAATAAATTAGAATTGCGACGGTAGCCTAACTCTCATGGTAAAAAGCTGGTTCATCCATTAAGATTTATCCTGTAGAAGGTGGCGGGAATCTGAGTTTGAATCGAGAGTTCTCGATTCTCCTGGTCGACCGGTTGTGTTAGTTATTTCTATATCTTTCAACGTACTTGTGTATTTTCTTTTTCATTCGTTTCTTGAGTGTCAATTTGCTTGAATTTCTTCTTTCGTGATTTTTCTTTTTGATAATTATTTTTTGTCGATAATAATTCTGGGGTGTTTATTGATAGAGTATCACCTAAAGAATTATTATTTAAAATTGAATGTAATAATTAGCAATTAAAATAATTTACATATAAATAAAATTATGTAAAAAAATTAGTATTTTAGATTACTGATATTATTAGAATCATCGAGTATTTTAGGAACGTCCATTATCTCTGGAAGAGTTTTCCTTTTTTATTGTTGAATTTGAAGTTCTCTTTGTTTTTTAGCGGAAATATCAGTATCTGTAGTGAAAGCTAAGAATTTAGTTTTTAAATCGTTTAACCGTCTCTTTTGCTTTTTTCTAAGTATCTGGGAAAGAAAAAAAAAATATATATATGTGTGAAAAAATGATTTTTTTTCAACAAAAAGAAATTCTTCTCTTAACAAATTTCTATTTTATCAGTAATAATAGAGGTTAAAATATTTATTAAAGAATTAATGGAAATAAAATTTTCCAAATACATTTTACTAGAAAGCACACACACATGTGTATGATACGTAAAATATCATAGTATATTTCTCTTGAATAAGTTTAGACTTAATCAAAAGCACCTGTAAGACTGCAACCACGAACGTAATTATGCATTAAAACAACATATCTTCAGGCAATGATGTATACACAGATTGTATTTTTATATCATACACTTACAAGCGCGAGAAATATGTTAAACAATCTTGAAAACTCTTTCGATAATAAGTTTGATAATACATTCATACGTTTATCCCGAAATCTCTCACAGTACGTAATTAACGTGTCATGTGTGTCAAGAGAACTAACTTTCTTCGCTCCCGTGCGATTTCTACCGATTAAAGCAACCTGTTGAATAACACGCAAGATTAGATAGATTCTCGAGAAATTCATAGAATTTATTAACATACAAATACATAAAATTAAAACCAGATAATCCTCAGCGAATCAAGTCGGCGCGTCGAGTTTCCCGAGAATGGCGTTCTCGAACGGCGAGAGGACGGTGAGGGAAACACAATGTCCCGGAGCGGGACAAAGAAACGCGGGCGGGGGAGAAGGCGCCGATTGTCGAGAGGGTATCGCGAGAGAAGACGGAGGAAAAGGAAACCGTGGAATCCCGGGTGCACCTGGAAGTGCGCGGAGGCGAGAACTCGCGTGCGAGAAAGAGAGAGAGAGAGAATAGAAGATCGGATTCCTGGCGGAGAGTCTGTTGAGCGCGGGCCGGCGAGGCGAGAGAGGCGAATGCGAGAGGCCGAGAGGTCTCTCTCTGTATGTGTATGTGTGGACCGCGCGCGAAGGACGAGGAAGGCGCGCCGAGGCAGCAGGTAGAGGAGGAAGAACCTCCTCGCGGGAGGAGATGGGCCACGGCCGGGGCCCGTCGGAGGCTGCGGTTAGAAAGCGCTCGTGCCGAGGCCGCGGCGTCTCGCCCGTGCATGCCATCTTCTCGCTCGCCTGCGCCGCGCCGGAATACGCCCGGCGTATACGCTCCCGGAGTACCGAGCGTTGTCGCGAGTGCCGACCGGTACCAGTTGCCGCGCGCACCCAGTCGCAGTCCCGCGCCGCGCTCCGACGCCGTCGACTCGTCGCGCGTCGGTTCGCCAGGTGGTCCCATCGCGATCGCTCGCGGCCGAGATTGGTGCCTCGAAGAGACGCGCGCCTGAACGAATCGCGCCTCCGAGGAGAACAAGTAAGTTTTAGCGCGAGTAGAAGCCGGACGGGAGTTTAACGGGGAGCGTCAGCGAGGAACGTTCGGAGGACTTGGTTCAGCGTTTTTCAGACATCTCGTGTCACAGAATGCGGACCCGTTATTGAGACTTTGAGCACTCTTGGACTCTCCACATTCTACGCATCTCGCAAGATTCAGCGCGCGCTTGCGCGCGCGTGGTCGTGATTACTTGAACAGGTGCACGTATCGCGTCGCATCGGCTGCAGTTTAGAAAGTGCAATGAACCGTTTCCCCCTTTTTCGTGGTTTCCGTGTCGGCGCACTTAACGCGCACACTCGCGCGCGAGGACGCAGCGGAGACGCGGGTACTCGTGCGTACACTCGAGTTTCGAGCGCACATGACGCATCGTAAGGAGGCGGCCCGTGTGACCGTGTCGCAGCTTCAATGCCAACGCGACTCGCACGTCCATTCATGGGAAGAGCAAGATGATGCGGATATCTCGGTCGCCATGAATTCTTTACGTCCGATTTCGAAAATCGAGGACTTAATACGACAACAATTTAATCTTTTCCTATTAGTGTGATTCCGAGTTTAATTTTATTATAAAATACAACGTAAAATGACTACTAGAACTGTAAATAAATATTTTTATTATTTGATATTAATCATTGCGGAAATATTGAATGAGATTGTACACTGGGAGAAATATTTTGTTCAATGAATCAAAATTGTTGAAACGGTTAAAATATGATCCAACAAAACTGTTTAATTGCTGTAAGCAAATATGTTATTTGCTTATATTTTGTTAAATCATTTGATTTAGAGAACAAAACAGAAAAAAATATAATACTAAACCTACTGCACTGAGAAAAAAATATAGTTATTTTTGCCCTCAACCGCAATTTTATAATATTTTTAACGATAATTATGGTTAACATAATGATGCACATACTTAAGTTAATCATATTTATAGTTAGAAATATTATAAAATTGTGGTTGAGCCAAAAGTAGCTATATTTTTCTTTCAGTGTGATACTTCATATATGTATACCTATTTCTATCGTGACTAATCAAATGATCGGTTGCGATAAGTAAGACAGGCTACATATGTTTCTCAGACGAAAAGAAACGAGACGAGAAGTAAAAAAGAAATATTGAAGAATTCATTATATGTACATTATAAGAAAATTCATATAATTATATGACGACGTGATAATGTTGTATATAGGCAACTATACAAAAGTTTGAAAACGGTCATAGTAGGTTTAGTGTTAATAAAAACAGCTAAAGATTTTATTATATTTAACAAGATACTTGGACTGTAAAGAAAGATCCTAACTAAACAGTTTAGTTAAAGATACTCATTTCTTTTCCCAGTGTAGCAAAGTGGCCAAATTTTTTGCATTTTTACGATTTTTATTACTCTTCCGAGGGATCGTTGCGTTTTCTCGAAGCTCTTCGAAAGGACTAACATGCTCTCGATATCCGCTGTCTAAATTTAAACACTCAAACGATAATCTGTCTCGCGAATTCGAACGCCCGCGTAATTATAATTACGGGGAATACCTTGCGAGACGAACGCATTAGAACGAAATAGATCAACAGGATATTTCGTTGTCTTTCAGAGCAGTGAGAGGAGGTCACGAATCGGACGACGCACATTCTCAGCGCCTTCTTTTCATTTCCCTCGAGGGGCCACGCCGACCTCTCTTTTGACGTTGGAGGATTCCGACGAGATCCGATCACACGGTCGAACGCAGGAAACACGCCGGTTTGCGGCAGGTCGCGAAGAAGAACGGATCTGAGGATGGCCTACATTATCCGGCCTTATCGATGAGAGGAACCGCTCCGACCGCCGTGCGTGCGACTTGACTAGAAAAGGAGAAAATCCCCCGGCAGGCCACACAGAGGAGAAAAAAATGGGCCAGGCGTGGTGCAAGGAGAGAACCTCCAAGGCCCAGGACTCCAAGTCTCCGTTGGATCGGGTTTTTGTGCGATGCGCGCATCGGGTACGTACGGAAGAGCGTTTCGCTTCTTGCTCAGGCAACATGTTAATCGATAATTAATCGTGTGTTTATGATCGATGACGCGTGAGTGATTCGCTAACAAGCTTTCCGCGCGCGCGAGTGTAATTTATGCAAACGCTCGCGATGAAGTTTCATGAATATATTTTGCTCCAGTTTGAGAATTGTCCGCTTGATTGTTTCATTTTTGCGAATTAGATTTCACATTAAATGCGCGCTTCTCCCCTCCCCTCCGCCTCCCGATATAACATTTATAACGCGCATTTGCATATTTTACACGTATAAATACGTGTCAAAAGTAATTACGTGATATTATTCTAACGTTAACTTTAGACTGCGTTTTAAAGTCCGCGATGTAAAGGCGCGTAGTTTCGCTAAGCAGTGAAAAGTGTGTACAAAATGTATGAAATGTTATTAGGCACGAAGGTCCAGCCCGACGTTTCGGCACTTATCATATTTATGTCTATTTCTACCGATGTAAATTAACTTTAATCTTGGTTTAACTTACTCTTTTTATCCTTCTCTAATTCTCCCAAGTAGCAAGCTGACGTTATTTATCGTCACTCTGACATCAAAAAGACGTTTTTGACGACATTTTGATATTAAAATGATGACAAATAACGTCAGCTTGCTAGCTGAGCTAAGAATTGGAAAAAGATACAAGATGTAAGTTAAACCGAGATTAAAGTTAAGAATGTTCTGGCGCTAACATTTATAAATTGTTCCCATTTGTTATCTGAACACGTGGTTAAAACCTGAAGCCAATTTTCTAACTGGTTCACCAGCTATTGTACTTCTAATTTTACACGTGTTCTTATGGAGAAACAGCATTTATATAAATAAAGAAGCAACATTGCCAATATTCTGAAACTTTATTTGTGAATTAATCAAACATCGAGCAACGTTTTTAAAAAAAGTTTAAATCGATTCACTATCTCACCGAGTTATTGATAAAAATATGCAGTTTCGAAAGAAGGTTATAGTGTACAATGTTAACTGCCGAAACGTGGTAAATATCATATATTTGTGCCAAATATCATATTAAATCACATTGCTTAAAACATTTATGTGATATGAGCACGTTTAATGCATATTTCAATCCTTAAACGCAAACAATTTTATCACTTTCATATTGAAGTAACTTTTGGCTAGGATTCTATAGCCAGAACATCCCTAATCTACATTCGTAAAAATGAACATTAGGGTCAGTTTTTCAAGTTCGTAACGTAATTCTTAGGTTCGACTGCACCAACGTTATTTCGGCTTCAAGTGAGATGTGTCTTTATTTATTTAGAATTATTTATTTGGTGCAACCAATAAGCTAATAAATAATTAAATCACCTTGGTGAAAATAAATTTTGGAGCGTAAGTCGAATGTAAGGAAAGGGTGACAGAAGCGTGAACAAAACGTCTGGAAAGCAAAAATCAAAACACCAGAGCAAAAAAGAAGCGTTAAAATTTTAGAAATAGGTATACGCGTGAACTTGTCTAATTTGAAGATAAAACAAAGACAGACGTATAATTTAATTATTAGCTAGCTTACCAAGAAGTTGGAAAAACCTGCCGTTACTGATTTTATATCACGACAGTCTTGATTCGTTTAAAAAAAGTAATTGTCCAGAAACTTTCATATCGATCTCTTAAAGTCAAAGGACAAACACTGTTAAGGTGAAGTCGAGACAATTAAATCCTTTTTCCTTTCGGCGTCGAGTTGAGGAAATAATTCGACTTCCGTGACAAATAATCCAACTTGTGTGACTACGCGATGACTATCGTATTCGCGGCGCGTCACGAGAAGCATCTGTTTGCCATATAATTTTGCGCGATCGTTACGCCGGTCGGTCGTTGTAAAGCGACGAGAAGCGCGACGGTATGAAAATAAAAAGAGCATACAGCGCGAGGAGAGGCCGCCGGTTTCCACGTGCACTTGAAACGGATACGGAGACGCGCTCGCGCGTTCGTCCTCGTTATTATATAACGTATATGTATATGCACGCATGTAGATACGCGGCCGCACCGCCGCTGCACGGATTGCACGAATCTGCGAGCGCGTGCTGGGCGTGCGTGCCACGCTATTTGGAATGCCGGCTATGCGGATGCGATCGCAAT
The DNA here is from genome assembly GCA_928718305.1 of Tetramorium bicarinatum. Taxonomy (NCBI): domain Eukaryota; kingdom Metazoa; phylum Arthropoda; class Insecta; order Hymenoptera; family Formicidae; genus Tetramorium; species Tetramorium bicarinatum. The sequence goes on along the minus strand of OV788323.1, from coordinate 5,716,931 downwards.
TACCAGCGACTCTCCGCTTTTACCTCGCGATAGCGTGGAAACGATAAATTACATTAAACGGATTAATACGCGCGTTTTTCCGCGCGGCGGAAAGTTCAGGACTCGACGCTATCTTCCTCATAACTTCCGAGAGACGAGGCACTGTTGCAGACTTCAATCGCGAGCTGAATACGATTGATATATAAAATAAATACGGTGACCATCCGTCCTATATTACAGAGGACAGTCCTCTATTTTAGATCTGTACTGAGAGAAAAATATTGTTACTTTTGGCCTCAATCACAGTTTTATAATATTTCTAACAATAATTATGGTTAACATAATGATGCATATAGTTAAGTTAATCATATTTTGTGTTAGAAATATTATAAAATTAAGGCCAAAAGTGACCATATTTTTCTCTCAGTGTGTCTCCTTTAGATTTATTTCTTTCTTGAAAACTCACTTTTGTCCTATATTTCAGTTTTCATCACCTTTGTATATTTTGTTATGTGATGTTTAAATAAAAATGTCTTTTTTTACATGTAATTGTTTTAGTTGACAGAATTTTACTCCTTTTTCATATAAATATATATTCAGGGAAAAAATATTAACGATAAGAATAAATTTACATTTGCACTTGTTTGTGGAAGAAGTATAGATGTCGGTCTCCTTTATTTTTCTCAAAGAAATATGGTCACCGTATATATAAACCACATATTTTCCTGAACGATAGTTTGTATTGTCGACTTCGTTAATTTTCCTGTTTCGTATAGGAAAATTATGCGATCTCCTATTTACGTCAGAATTCTGATGCGACGGTATTTTTTCGCTTCCGCTCAAGGGCGATTGCCAATACATTTGACGCGTTAAAAAGCGATCGCCTCAGAACGGAGCAGATGGTAATCGATAGATCGTGTTCGACTCGCGAGAGACGCATGTAACTCACGCGTGTTACAGCCAATTAGCTACGGCGTGATAAGTTCGGTGTTAAACGCGGCGCGCGCGTCAAGGATTTCTTGTGCAAGAAACTGCACGGAGGGAAAAAATCGGGTCGCGCGAGGTTGTCGTTTGGATCGCTTCTTACGATTCTCGCTTTATTCATGTCGCAGTAGCGACTCGCTAGAAAATTACCGCGGCAAAAATGGAGAAAAATGTTTGCTATGTAAACGCCAGTGTTATTTCCTCTACCAACACCCAAAAAAAGAAATTTAATATACGCGAAATCGTCTAAATCTCAGAATTTTTACCCTTATTTTGGCCTCAAAAGGAAATCCTCTAAAATCAAGAGAAAAATAATATAAACAAGATAATTTTTATTTTATTGAAAGAGAAATATATTTGCTGCAAAACAGTATAAGAATAGGACGTTATGGGAAAAATTACTTTGAATGTAAAATACTTTTTTTTGGGCGAATATTCTCTGCTTCCTCTCGAGTATTTCCACAATTTAACTTCGTTATTTCGTAACATTCTGTTTTTGTGGGTATCAAAAAAATTACGTAAATTACGTGGATCGCATACATTAACAGTCGTAATAGTCGTTGTATCATGTTCGATAACTGTGTGTTTCTTTCACACATTAACGGTTTTTTCTCTTCCTGACACGCCCACACGTTAAGTCGCCGATTGACAAACAATTACCTCACTTACATCATTGGAGCCGAATCGCGAATCATCATTGTATTTTTAGACTCGATCAAATTGTGCCTTCGTTGTACATGACGTAGATCGCGAATGCGCTTATTATTCATCCTGTGTGTAACTAACCGTGTGTACGTCGTCGCGTGCCATTTCGCGGCATTCCGGATTCTCGTCGTGTATTCGCTTATACTCGCGGTAAAATCGCGGAATTGATATGATATCTGTATTTGCACAATTGCGTTGTTCCTGCGGCGTATACACATGTGCGTCTTAGCCTAGAAACTGGGGCTCGTAACGCGAAATGTGTGTGACTTACGCTTTCCATGGATTACACGGACTAAACACGAGGGTTCAATTTAGAAGCGGCAGTTTAGGCTGATCACCTGAAAGTAATGACGCATAATTCGAGTATGTGTATTGGTATAAGTGCACAATAATTTAATTTTGGCATTTTTAACGAGTTGTAAGAGAATACTATCAATTAGCACATAATATTTGTTTTTCAGAATTGTTTATGATTAACATGGGAGGATGCTCACTCTGCTCCCCCATTAAAAAAATATTGTTTGTCTAATTTGACTAAATGAAACAAACGCAAAATTTGTTGCATCAAGAGAAAAGTCTAAGAGAATAAAATCGCACAAAGTACTTTGTATAAAATTGAGGATACTCTGATGTGAAAGTGCATAATTAACGCATAAATTCTGTATATTTGTTTTCAGAATTGTTTAAGATTAATATGGGGGAAGGATCACTCAGCTCCTCCGTTAAAAAAATATTGTTTGTCTAGTTTGACTAAATAAAACAAACGCAAAATTTTTTGCATCAAGAAAAAAGTTCAAGAGAATAAAATCGCACAAAATATTTTGTGTAAAATTGAGAATACTCTGAAGTGTATAATTAACGCATAAATTCTGTATATTTGTTTTCAAAATGTTTCATGATTAACATGGGGAGGGGAGGAAGACTTACTCAGCTGCCCCATTAAAAAATATTGTTTGGCTAAATGAAACAAGCGTAAAACGTTTTTTCTTATGAATTTGTAGAGCGTATAAATAGCGCATTGTTATCTAATTTATTCGTTAAATTTGGATCAAGTGTGCAGGGGAGACGGGCTAGGTAGACGTGATAAGTATTTGCTGCAATGCGATTGTCTCGGCCGCACTTTTAGTTCACTGTTATCTTTATCGAGGGTGAGTTAAGATTACTGCGGAAATATGATTACTGACCGTTTCAGGTTGGGTCGGACCAACTCTAGTTTCCGGTCTTTGCCACCTTATCGCACTCGACATTTCTACCTTGCGGGTACTACGACTTAAAAAATATGTTTTGCTGATTCATATGCCTGTACATACAAATGCGTATTTGAAGATTGGTGGGCAAGTGTGTCCCGAGACACAACGTAGCAAAAAAGAAGAAAGATACAAATTTTTATTCTAATATTCTATTTTTGAACATTGTTTTACTTTAAAAATAATTCTTGAATTGTAAGGATACATAGATATCTTTTCTGTTGCCAATTTATCTTTAGTTGATTAACTTTCTAAACTTTTGGCTCACAAAGGTTGTTTTCTATTTAACAAGAACCATTTAACAGCTTTAATTTTCCGTATCAGTTACTGCTGACTTATTTATTAAACTAGTCAGATTTACGTCAGATTTTATGACTACATCGGCTCGAAGAAGCCTCGACGAGCTGCCCTAGTTGAATTGTTAATGATATGTTACTAATATCGTTCTTATGCATGAGCTCGTCGAAATGGAAAACGCAACGTCCTTAGCGGCGCATGCTTGTTGCGGAGCTGCGTATGTGTGCATACACCATGCATACGAGAGCTCATAGAACCATGTGAATACAATTACGTTCGCGTGATGTACACTGTGTACTTGTGATTGAAGCACCGGTACCTAGCACCAATCCAACAGCAGAATAGAGATTACGTAAAATGTGTAGCCGTATTTTTACGGCAGTGCTGCCGACGATTTTTTTTTTAAACGCTAGCGAAACAAACGGTATTTGCATATTAGCAAATTCCTCTTACGGCTTCTTACGAATTCGTATGAATAAACAATGGATCGGTACTCGAAATGTACGCATCTTTTACGAAATGGACGCGCAATTTCTTAATGATATACTAAATTGCTATTATTAAAATGTAGCGATAAAATTTATGAATTTTTATGCACAGGTTTTAATGAGATCATTATAATATCCTGTAGAGTATGCTGCCTAATTAAAAGTTGGCACTAAAGGCTATAAATTTTCTTACATAAATTTACATACGATGAGGAAGTGTGTAAATATTTGCCACATTAATTCTGATAAAACGCTAAGTTGATCAGTCGATGCAAATAAAGCTGCCACTTTTAATTTGGCGTCATTAATTCAAAAGATTCAATAATTCAAAAGATTTCGATTGTTGGAATGATCGATAGCACATAATTGTTTGTATTACGCAGCAAAGCAAGTTACATAATCGACTTTTATTTCTTGCTATTATTAAAAAAAATATAAGTTTTTACTTATTATGTACAGAATTGACCACATAAACACTGTATTACATCGTTAAATTATAATAAAACTGAGCAAATTTGTTAGATACTAGGTGCAATTCGATCTTGAAAATTTCGAATTCGTTGAATTTCGTTAGATAATCGTGAGACCGAAAAAGACAATCACGCCTCGCGGCGACGCAATCGCAGCTTCACGGAGGTAGACGTTGGCCGATCGACCTACGCTACTGTATTATTAATAGATAGTGAAAGTTACATTAGATATTTGTGCAGGAACCCAGAAAATTACCCACTGTCACGAAGATATAATAAAACTTTGGTAATAACCGCGATGCCGTAATGCGCGTAGATTTCACGCTAGGTCTCAACTTCTTGCCGCATTGACATTTGCCGAAACAACCGTCGTGCAAAATGCATTTTGCAGGCGATAGAGGATCTCTTTAGCACGCTAAACTCGCCTAAACTAAACTCGCTATGATTCACTTTGTTTCACGGGAAATTCACACCTTTTTCTGCATGTATGCGCGTGATTCAATTCCTGGCGCTAAAAGTTACGCAAGAGTTCTCTCGTCAAATTCTCGCGAGAAATCCTTCGCGATCGGAAATTTCACACACGAGACGAGATTTATTTCGCCGACGACGAATCTAATTGTTGTGATTTTCTAACAAAATATGAAAATAAGTTTCAGAATCTTTTATATTTGAAGAGCAAACTTTTTGTAACCAAGGTTCTAATGTTTGAAATCAAATCAACAAACAATATAGGCTAAACAACTAAGCTGGGTGTAAATGCTCTCTCTCTCTCTAATTTATATATTATAAATAACAAAATCGTTATTTAATTAGACACATATAATAAGACGCAATTTATAAAAGCGCATACACTGAAAAATAATTCTAGTTAAAAACGGACAAATCAGAAAAATTTTGCAGGATTGATAAAATATATTCTGGTTATTATAAGTTATAAAAAATTGAGTTCTATTATTATAATAACCAGAATATTTGATCAATCCTACAAGATTTTTCTGATTCGTTCGTTTTTAACCTGAATTTTTTTTTAGTGTATGGTTTGCTGATTTCTTTTATACAGGGTGTCCCATAGAAAGTTGCTGAAACTAATCAGCTGTCATTTGCAAATACATTCAGTTGCTGAAAGAACAAAAATTACGTTGAAAAGTGAAAAGTGTGCAGTTTTCAATAGGTATAAATCAAATTTAACAAAATGTTTGTATATTAGTTTATTTCATTGATGAAAAATATACTAATAATCAAGAACTAATGATAAATATTTTCAAAGTGCGCCCCATTTGAGAATTTGTACAAAACTCAATTCTTTTACGGAAATTCATGAAAACTTTATCTAGCATATCGTCTGTAATGTTGTTGACGACCTTTTTAATAGCTGCTATTAAATTTAACACTTAGAAAATATTTATCATTAGCTTACTTGATTATTAGTATATTTTTCATCAATAAAACAAACTAATATACAAACATATTGTTAAATTTTATTCAACCCATTAAGAACTGCAGACTCTTTTCAACTCAATTTTTGTTTTTTCAACAACTGCACATATTTGCAAATGACAGCTGATTAGTTTCGGCAACTTCCCATGGGACACCCTGTACTTACAATTGGTCGTAGCATTTTTGCAAGAACAAACGGTATTTGCGTCATCGGTATCATCGTCCGCACGCTTTTGCAAGTAGTCGCCAATCCCGGGAGATCGGGTGAGTGCGTTTCGCGAACAACGTTTCGCTGAAACAATGCTGCCGGACAGCGGCGGACCCGGGTCCCTGGTTCGGGGTGTAACTTAATCGGCGAAATAACTTTTGCCCAACCGACTCGCCGGGGCGATGTGTCTCGCGCCAGCGCGAGAAGTTTCCCCCGACAAATTTGCAATGTAAACCGCGCGCGCCCGGAGGAACGGCCGCGCGACACGTGTACGATTTCCGAAAGGGTCGCTGGCTTCGGCATACGTGGGATATATTCCTACATACGGGGTGGTAGGTAACGCCGCCGTGCCAGGCGCGGAGATCGATGCAAGGACGGGCTCTCTTCTCGTCCCGTTTAATCTCGTTAACGCTCTATTATTTGCCGCGGCACTTACAACGTATCTATATTACGCCGAAGCTATCGCGCCCCACGTCCCTCCTCCCTCCCCCCCCCCAGGATCGTTTACTCGCGATTAACCTGTCATGGACCGAGTTTTAATTCGCCGAGTTTATCGCGGCAGAACTGCAGAAGGCTCGGCTTCCTTGCGCGCAGCCACGGCTGGCTAACGGACCGCGTACGATAAAGTTCAAATTACGCGTGCAAATTATGCAATCGGGCCTGGACGTTGAATGAAGGTGGAAGAAACGGTGTTTCGCAACGTCCTCTCGTTAACAATCCGATAATTTCAGGAAGGATAAACTCTTCTTTCTCGGGGGGAAAAGAAATGGAAAAACTTATTTGTTGTGACAGTTGTAAATAAAACGGGGAAAATCATCCGCGTCCGTGCCTGTCCTTCGTACTTGCGAACGAGCGGAATTGGCGAAAAATGACGTTCGGCCGGAGTTCGTCTGACACGTTCGAATTCCCAAAATCATCGTGGCGTGAAGCGAACGACCTCCTCGCTATGCACCGATTCCGACCGATGTTTTGTCCGTTCGATTTTTTTTCTGCCTGGCAAATAGATCACGAACAAATTGGTCAGGCGTTCGAAATGTCATTATCCTATCCACGCCCGGCCGGAATAATAATATCCCGCTTTTTCAGAGCGACTCCGCGAGTCGAAAGGCTAAATACCTCGTGGATTTGTTCCGCGAGTGACTTTGTTTAGAGAACGATATCTCTCCTTCGCGTAGTGTACATTCGTGCGACGTATCGCTGATACGTATAGAAAATAATTGTTCAAGAGAACGCCCGACACGTCACATGGGCGAGTCATCTGGGATATCTCGCGGCCGAAGGCCGATCGTAAAGACGGCGAAACGGTATTGAGCTCGCCTGGTGCTTACTTACACCTCCCGCACGCCATCGTGTTTTCGCGTCCCGCGAGGATACAAAAGGGTATTATGCAACGCGATTCGCACAGGATGGCCGCCGATTGTGTAATCCTTCGACAAGAGTGTCAGGGACCAAGTCGTGTTTCCGTTAAGCTTATTGCTCGTGTCGTCTTCCCGGGACATTCCACTAAATTGAAAGATAACGCGTTTGGGAAACTATCGTCATTACTCAGATAGAGACGCGTGCAGAAAAATTTTGATTTTAAAATATAATGTGCAATAAGTCTACATCTAAATTTTTTAATCAATAATTTTTAATTTAATTATTTTATTATTTTTAAATCAATAATTTTTAATTTAATTATTTTATTATTAACGTGTAGCAATCTTTAAAAAATTGACGCCTAAAATAAATTCCTATATATAATTGTAACATTAATGAGAATCATCTTAGCACAATTATTACTAAATACATTTTAGAAATTAATTTCGTAATTACTGTAAAAATCGTTACAGCATAAAATTGTACAATTATTATTCAAGTAATGGTGAGAAAGTTTTTTTACTTTTTATTTTTCACATAACTTTACTTCATAATTTTCTCAATATTTAAAACTTATAATTACAGAATTCTTCTTCAGCAAAGATATGCGTTTTGCAGAATCATCTTATGACAATTATTGCAAAATTCTGTGAATAGAAAGAAGCAGTAATTATGCATTTATTACAAAAGTTTCCTTACTTGTTGTAAATTACTCAGCGAGTTTGCCAATACATTCTATACAGAATTAATATATTTTAGATAAGATTATCATAATTCGTCTAAACGAATGCTTCTAATTTCATTAACGCTTCTAATTTCGTTAATAGTTTCTAATTCTATTGAGAAATAAATGTAGTTACAGCGTGCCAACGCTAATTGAATATAGAGAACGCTAATTGAGTAGGTACTAATTGCACTCAATTTTAGTTCCAATCTTCAAGTTGCAGTGTGAGAGATACGTCTAAAATTGTATTCATCTAAAACGTCTTGAGGAAACGCTTCCTGCTTCTAAGCAAGTTTCACATAACATTTTAATGAAATTGCCATTTTTCGAAGTCAAATCTCTTCTGAGCAATATCTCGCAACGAAGAATTCCATTTGCTTCCGAAAGAATTATGACAGTCATCCTCCAACGTTTTAGAGCGCCGAGATTTTCAGAATTGTAAGAGTAAGCTGAAAGAAAAAAATTGATGCAGCTACTTTATCTTCTACGAGATTTACGATGGCGATCTTTAATCAGCCAGTCGCAAAAATGGATTTTTGCGGTCGCAAACTTTTCAAAAAGAACTTCCGGGGGGGCAATTCACGGGGGGTTACGTCTATAGTTTTCGGTCGAGTAAACGACCCGATGAGCCAGATAATGCGAATTAGCTTAATCGGCTCCCCATGCGATCGAATCGACGATCCTTCATCCACCTCGCGTCTCGACGCCTGCCGGGAGAATTACCCTTGCATTCTCCCAACCTAAGGGCCCGTCGAAGTAATTATGTTGTTAATGACTTATTAATCCTCGATAGTGCTACCTTTAAGCCATCGAAATAGAATCAATAGAATCATCTTGTTTAATCTCATATAATTATTTTATGCTTCACTGCTGATACCGTAAATTATTATTTTTCGTTTTAAAATATTTGTTTACGATAGAGTTCAAAATCTAAATAAGATATTTCTAATTTCTTTTCATTATATTTTTCAAGATAAAACTTGTCAAAATGTTGCTTGATTAATAATCGAAATGACGCCGAAAATATTTCTTCAGTAAATATTTTTACGAAAAAATGTAATGTAATACAAATTCTTTTTAGATTTATTTAAACTTTTATTGAATAAATTGTTGCTCTTACGTTAAGATTACTTTTTCGTAAAACATTTTATATATTTTTTCATCTTTCTCATGGTGTTCTAGATACAATACTTAATAAGAGTATGCATACATATATCCAGTTGAACAATAAAAACAGTATTTTTCTCTCCATCTAAACTTTTAAAGAAATGTGGAACGACAAGTATAACATTCACGCTTACTTCTGTTGCAGATTTATCCAAGTTTAAAGGAGGAAGGATCGGTCCTAGGAGGCGCCACGCAGAGAGTTACGAGGTATGCGTTTGTGTTTTTTTTTTCTCCCCTTTCTTCTCGAAACTTTACTCATGCATTTCGCGATTACGAATTGTGGAAAGCAGCACGCGAGCTTTGTCGGACACGATATAACAGGACTTCAGTGTCTTTTAAGAGTCACTTCGCTCTGCAATTTCGCGGACGGTTATTGCCAAGAGCGCATCGCCGCTGTTAATTGCGCGAGAGCGCGAATCGGAGATAATCACTTAGAGGCGGCCGGGGGAATATAATTCGTGCGATTATATTAATTCCGAGGAGATGCCTGAATTGATAGAAAGTGACGCGATGACTTGCTCCTTGCTCCTGATAAGCCATGAAAAATTGCGCTGTACCGTTAATGCGATTAAATGCCGCCGATACATGCCGCCATCAGACGCACACATACAGGAAGTACGTTACAAAAGAATTTATGAAAGGAGGTCCGCCAATTTGAGTTGGACAATGGACTTGATGGCTTGTTGGCTTAATGGACAAGTAATCGCGTTACTCGTCCACTTTCCGCCAATCTTGGAGCGCTCGGCTACGAAAGCTATATTATGGACACAATTGGACATCATCGGACGCAAGTTACGAAGCGTATATCAGGCAATTATTTCTCTGACGACGTAAATGGCGGCGTAACATTAAAGGAATGTTGTGCGGACAGTAGATATATCGGGCAATTAAAATAAACGGGCGCTATCACGATTACGATTCTCCGTCGGCCGCGCGATAAATCGCGATATACCACACACGTAGGGAGGGAGGAACGCAATTTCCTGATGCGACGGCGACAGCCTATGAAAGAGTGAAATCTAAACGACCTAGCACGTAAGCGTCATCGTCGAAGGTGAACCTAACTTTACAATGAATTGAGAGAGGTGGCGGGCTCGACCTTAAATGGTCACACTGTCGTGTCAGGCGAACGCCGCGTCGCACCCGATAACGCAATTTTATTTCTGCCTCGCCACTTTTCGTAATTGAATCATACAGTGCTCACAAGCGCTACAACTGCCTCGTCGATCTTGAGATAAATTGAAGTAGCTAACATTTAAACACTCGACAATTTTTCTTCCCAAGACCGTGGATTGTTTTGTATCTTGAATTTTTGTACGTTGGTCAAAATGCAATTCGGAACAGAGGAAAGATTAATTATAAACGATTTTAATTCACTTCTCTGGACTGACGTCACAAAAGGATTCTCTTTCTTCTCAAAAAGACAAGCAAAAATATTTTTCATTTGATTCTTCGGAGCGCTCTTTTTTATCACATAAAATATTCTACAATAGATTTAATACATTTTTAAAAAAGTTAAAAAAATTTTAAATAAAATCACATTGTATTAGTAAACCGCAAATAATATTTAAAATGATAGAAAGAAGGCATACGGAATAATTTATCTCATTTTTTTTTACAATGATATATCTACGGAAAATTATGGATAATGCGCGATACATACTTACTACTCTGGCTGGATTTCGAATTATTGTAACGTGTCGATTGCGAGAAGAGAGGAATCGAGTTTCGACAGTGGAATATTTTCGGAGCTCGGACACGTTACATGTAAAATATGTGGCGCGTTGCGGGCAGGACGGTGGTCCCCTGGTTCTCTCGTTACTGTGGAAAAGGATCTACGCCGTGTGACAGCTTTATCCTATATTCAGACAGCTTTTAGGCCGTGTGACAGTGAATCCACATGGCGATGATCGAGCGTGGGTTGGCCGCTTCAGTTTGCTCTCGTCCTACGCCTCATTCCACCGATTCCTTTTTAGGGTCAGTGGAACATTTCTGGACCCGCTCACAGGTGTGAAAGTCTAAAAACTCTTGTATCTGCGAAAACAGACAGAGAATCCAATGTTATCGAATTTGACATATTTATAGCATTGTTATCAGAAAAATAATCTGCAGAAATTGTGAAATGGAACAGCCAGATTGAAACTTTCGATTAGAAAAATATGACGCGGAAGCGGTTTGCAATTTTAAATATAAAATACATTTACGCAAGCAGAGAATCTACTTTTCATGTATAAATATTAATTTAATTGCTTGAGATTTTTACCCATTTTATCCATTTATGTAATTTACTTGCACTTTTACATAATCTCAACTTACGCATTTTTCTCTCAAAAAAAATATTCATTTTTACTACTCTCTTTTACTATTTAATGACGTGATTTCAACAGCAATCATAATGTATGTATCATACAGTAATACTTTGAAAATTCCTCGATAACGTATCGTACATTAATCTCAGTAATCTACCTAAAAATCTGAATGAGAATGCGCGGCAAGTGACCTGCTTGTTATGCACATTTTAAAAGAATTACACTACTACACTAGATTTTACTACTGCTCAATTAGACCTGTTCAAAAGGTATCTACTTTCTCTTCCATCCCTTTTTTTAATCGTGTGGTGTACGCATGGTTATGTAAATTAATTTTTTTTCGCTTCCTGGGAGAATGATTAAATCGATAACTTCGCCGCGATAGTAACGATCTGCAGGTGATTGGCTCGCTACCTCGCACACCGCGAGTTAATATTTCTAATTTATTGTCGTCAAACATATCATGTAGTTACACAAGCATTTCTGTCGTATCATGTTACGATCTACATGAGCATTATACAATACATATATGCTCATGTAAGTGTACAGCAAAGGCAAGCTTATCAAAGACTCTTTACAGATTTTCACTTAACGCTTTTCGTAATTAGTTCAATATTTTTTAACGTTAGATGAATTTATTTATTAACATATTTTAATTTAAATCGATACATTTGTTCCATACACTATTTTTGTACAATTAATAAAGCATAACTTCTACTAATGTAAATAAAAATATTTCCATTAATTAGCATATTGCAGTTTCAGCTTGAAATATTAAAAAAATAATTTCTTAATTATATCTCGAAACATTAAATACATTATTTGCGGTGTGATCAATAAAATGTTATTAAGTTAAACACAGTTTTTCATCGCTTAATTTCACGTCTACCAGCTGTAGTGTGAAAATAAACAGTACTACTAACAATTTGAAGATAAAAATTATTTACCAAACTTGTACATTCTGCAATGCGACAATGTGAATTATCAATTTTTATTTGCGCGAGTTATCGATAGCGAAAGTTTCTTTCACCGATAAAATGTATTAATAACAGGTCCCGTATAACGAGTGAAACGAATACGCGTTGTTGTAAAATAACGTTATAATTTCACAACAGTTTCGTAACTGGCAAGATATTCTTCATAGCGCACCGTTAGGATGCCTGACGTTGAACCGGTGTTTATCATCAGACCGTAATTAACGACGCAGATAGTACTGTTTATTTTCACATTAAAGTAGAGGTGAAATTAAGCGATGAAAAACTATGTGTTTAACTTAATAACATTTTATCGTTGATCGCACCGCCAATTAATACCAAGAAAAAATTACAGAAGGGCGTATCTTGTTAAAGATAAACGGCATCGAATCGAATCTCTCGACGAATGCTTAAAAGTCTCGCCGATTGAAACGTATGTATAATAATCACGCTTATAATATGCATATTTTATGAATCTACTCTGATAAAACACGCGCGTAACGGAGATGTGCTTATAATAATCCTCTCGTCGGCACGAATTGTTCCAACAATGTGAATTTTAATTCACTTGAGCCCGCAAGAACAACGAGGATGATCATTTCGCGTAAATTATTCGCGCACGCCGAGGCATAAATTACGACGCACCGCCTCGCGTATATATATATATATATATATATATATATATATATATATATATATGCGCGGGTTAACATAGTAAATAAATTGCACGTGTCATACGCTGTTACGACCCTGTTGGTACAGAACGAGCAATCGTGCCCTCATATATTGATGTCCATTAAGTATAGGCTAGAATATCGATCAATCGGTTATTTATAGCACTTCCTAAATGTTAAAATAGAGAACAAAATTTATTTATTTATTATTTTTATTCATTTATCTTGTTTTAAATGATGATATTAGGCGAAAATGCATTGTTCCATCTCACAGACATGATTTATTATTATTTCTTGCACAATGAGAACTCTGGTAAATAAAAAAGCGTCGCTTTTCTCTAAAATGCATACATAGAGAAAATTTTCAGTTTTTTAACCAAAGCTTCCTGAATATTATTTTCGTGTAATTTAGTATGTTGTCGTTTGAATAATTTGTTACTAGCGTTCTTCTTTTGAAGAAAAAAATTGTTACAACTCATTTAGTTTGTACTGGAGAAATTTAATATTTTGTATAGTGTTACTTCATGTTGGTACTAGTTCAACGAAAGTAAATCACTGATAAGAGATGTTCTGGCGAGACGAACGAAATTCTTCCTTCTTTGTGGATATTTTGAAATCGTTCGCGTGCACCGGGGGTATTTTATACGAAGTTGAAAGGCACTCTCGTGCGCGAGCGAGAGACTGTATGAGAGAAATTCCGGTAATGTTTCGCGTCCCGAAAGAGTTATAGCTCAAGGGACGCGAAGAAACACGGAATGCATTTGCGATAAACCGTATAAGTTACACAGCGCCGTAGCGATTCCGAATTATTTCGGTGCACCGAGCTGTAATTTTTGATGGACACAAATTGTTTCGAAAGTGGCACAGAATTAACAGTCGACTGCTTGCGCAGTCCGTAGCATTAACGAAAGAATGCGAATTTATCTCCTGCCGCTCTTCTTTCTCCGTGGATACTTCTGCTTCCGCGTATAAAGCTACAGCCGAAATTCGAATAAGCCTCTAGCGATACAAAACGATTCAGTTTGTATTCAATATTCAATGACAAATTATATAGCAGGAGGAACTATTGCGTTTGAAAAAGAAGGACAGGTTTAAGTCTCTCCTGTAAGATAAAAAAGTACGAAGTACTCGAACGTGTATTTCAGGTACTACGAAATGTCGAACGAGATTATTCTCTATAATTACTGCAATTATCTTTAAATACGAGAAATATTAAATATACTTATCGATACTTTCGATCATGTATAAGCCGATAGTGAGGACAGGAAAACCAAGATAAAGGAGAAATCACACACACGATGATTCTCGATTTCATTTTTCTTGGGAGATGTAGAGATTTAATTGTTGCCACTTTTCCGCGATGCTGATTGGTTCTCCTCGTTCACTTCGTACTGCGAGAGTAGCATATCAGCGCGGAGATGTATATATCGTGACAGCTTTGATATAGTATAAGTTGTTGTAACAGTTTCAGCAGTTCAAGTTATCGAGAAAGAAGTTTAAAAAATTAAAAAATTAAATTTCGTAAATCTTTATAAAAATTATGATTCTGTAATGAAAAATAGCGCGTGCGAAGCGCGCGTCTACATCATCAAATGTAATAAATTTTATAAGTTATTTCAAAATATACAATAGATGTATAAATGTTATATTTAATTTGAATAATAATAATACTCGAAGAGCTGTTACGATTGCCGCTGCCAAAAGTGTGATCCCAGTCTCAATAACAGTTTTTCGGAGACTACTGCATTTATCATAATTTCTCTTAATACCGACTAAAGGCGGACGACGACAGCAGGGAAAGAGATTGAAATTTCAAATCAAGAACAGCTCTTAATTCTGGCCAAGATTTTTTTCCTTTCTTCCAAAAATTAGGACTATTAAATAAACGTGAGCCACAAATTACCGAACGCGCTTATAAACTCACATCCATAGAAATCAATTTAACGCTCTCTAATTACAAAGACATTCCCAAAGAGAATCCCCGTAGACTCGAATATAAACTTCGACATTTCGGGTAACCCTTCCTTCCGACCTTTCAATCCTCACACAAAAAGTGCACAATTGGATTTCCGTTCCCAGGGTAAAATGCTTAAATGCATTGACCCGAAATAGGAGAAAAAACAAGAACATTCAAGACCTCAAACAGAATAATGTGTCATTAAAAAACACTTAAACATCTGCTGGCAATAAGTCTATTTTACCGATTAAACGCAATAATTTTTGTCATAAGTTTTGTTATATTATTTTTATAGATTTGGAAATCTTTTTTCAGAATTAAAGTATACGTATTAATATTTTTTTTTCAATTTTTTAAATACTTTAATAGCCGATGATGTCATATTGGCATTTACATGCCAATCACTAGAAAATTACTGAAAATTTCTCGCGCAGTTAATAATAATAATGATGCTAAGGGGGACGATTCTCAGTAAAGCCTGTGGCACTGATATTCAGGTCTAGGTCAGGATTAGGTCTATTGTGCCTCCTCTTCTTCAACCTACCTACCGATTACGGAAGTCCAATTCTCTTTCAGAGGAGGAGTCCGGTCTCCAATCGGTAGGCGTTCGAAAAATGGAATATACACGGGATGTGAAGCCACTGGAATTTGAACCCAGGATCCTCTCGTTACTAATCACTCGCGTTAGCGCGGAGCCACGCGTCATCCCGTAATAATTCGTTAAAGAATATTTAGACGTCTTGAACAACTTTACTTGAAAAAGTCTATTCTAGTTCTCAGCAGAGATTGCTGCTACACGCGTGAATGCTAGTTATCGAATACCTTATGTATTAGCCCTGATATTCGCATTTCTTCTTAATTACTCATGCCTATGTATCGCCAGTATCTGTATCGCTAAGAGTTGAGATATCCGCGCGCATCGCGACGGGTTTCCACACAAACTTAATGCCCGGTATACTCGCACGATGATCGATTACACGTATCAAATTCGTCCGCGGCTGTCGTATATTTATATTCCGAGCTATAGAGAGCTCGGGAGAAGAGCCAGCGGCTCAACTTAATCTTTTCTGTATAGCTCCGAAATAGGATACGCCGGTTCACCGCCGAGGGAGGTGCTCACGAGGGGACGGAGCATAGACTCCGTGGACAGGCCCTTTCATCCTAGCGACTGGGTGGACGTCAATCTCGAAGTGCCCAGCCCGCCTAGAGCGAGCTCGACTCTCGCCAACTCCATCGTCGAAGCTAGTCCGCGTCCCGCCGCCGCACCTACGTTCAGCAGTAAGCCCCGAACAATTTATCGTCAGATTGCACGTACGGCAATCGGCGGGATCGTTATCGCGCGCGAGCCGAAAGCGCGCGATCCGAAGCGAAGCGAAATGAAATTGTGGCGCGGCGAGAATCTGAAAACGCATTAAGAAAGATGAAAGGTATCTAATTAAAAATTTTTAATGAACGCGACTCTCGGAAAAATAGCGCAATTAAAAAAATTAAAAACACGGAGACGAGAGGGAGATTTTTATATATATATATATATATATAGAGAAATTGCGTCGTGACGTCGCGTAAAATTGCTTGGTCGCCGGGCGGCGGGTATCGTTGCCTTTCCATCGTCTCGTACGGAACGCAATTTCAAGTGCCCGGTTATGAAGCCGTAACAAAAGTGCGCGCGCCAGGGCGCGGGCTCTCTCGCAAATTTAACCGTCAGCGTTGCGGTCCTCTCTTTCCGTTTCTTGTCCGAGGGTAAACCGTAAGCCTCGCGTAATTTATCGCCGCGCTACCAGATCTTTAACGAGTCGCGTTGACGCTGCGCGACGATGGCGCGGGTAACAGCCGCCCGATATCGTATCGGCATTGTATTAAGGTCGTTAAAGTCGTTCAATCTGCATGCCGCATATCGAGCGCCGTTTTATCGAACGCGGCAGATACGTCGCGCGCGGCAACCACTTATTCGGATAAACGTTCCGCCGCAGGTTCCAATCTGAAGGACATCACTCCCGTGCCACCTCCGAGGCGAAAAAAGAGGAACAGGGGCAGACCCTTGCCGCCGAAACCGGACGAGATTCCTGAGAACGTGACCAATAATTTGAAACGCGGGGATACGGGCGAGGAACCGTTATACTTGTCGGCCAGATCGCTGAAGACGAGTAGCAACGACCAGAGCGTTGACGGCGAGACGCGGGGCGCGGGTAAAACTGGTGCGGAAGACCCGAAGCATGACGGTCGAAGGTCGAAAGAGATTTACGAACATAAGGCGAGTCAGTCCATCGCAATTGACGTTCTCCGAGTTTCCAGTTTCTAGAATCGATGCCAAATTATTCCGATACAGCAGAATTTTTATTTGAAACGGTGCCTGCTGGCCCATTCTTAATTGCTAATTTATTTTTGATAAATAATTAAATAGCACGTGCTCTTTGTGCAATCATACAGCGTGACGTTTTTGATTGTACGAAATGATTTATATCTTTGGTGAAACTTGTTTGTCCAGTTTTAATGGGCGTAGAATTTGTAGAATAAATCAAAAGCGGATGCGTACATAATTATAGAATACGTCAAATATTATTAAATATTATCTTAAATTAAGTGCTAAATTGTCGTATTATTTAATGAGATAAGGAAAAATTTAGTAATCAAAGCAGATAATATCTAAAATGGCTTGTATGACTTGTAATAAATAAAAAAAATCGGATAAATTAACAATTTAAAAACATCGGGAGAAAAATATTGATATAAACATATGATTTTTCTTTTAGAGATTAGAAAAACATTAAAGCACATTGAGCAAATTAAGCTTCAAAAATTATACAAAATAATAAAATATTCAGATTCAATTTGGTGATTCCCATACAGCACAATGTCTAAAACATGTCTAAAATCGGGCCATAAGACGTCTTAAAGACGTCTTGAAGACGTCTTTTTGGCATATTTTTAAAAGACGTCTTAAAGACGACTTTAAGACGGCTTATGACCCGATTTTAGACATTGTGCTGTATGGGTTGTGTTTTGCCTACTTATTTTATTTATAAATTTTTAAAATTATACACGCTTCAACGTAAAATTTTATTTTATGTATGATTAATTTAAAATTATATTAATAAATTTGTTTTTTCACGGCACAATTTATGTAAAGAAAATAAAAAGCAAAAAATATATGTGGCGTACTATTAAAAATTGCGTTATTGCTCAAATTTCTCGTTCTATTCAATCTCGATAATGAAAGTAATGACTTCCTTCGGCAGGTTAATGGCACCGGAAGGATAATATCCAGCGAGGTGGTTTCCGGCAAGAGGACGCCCGCCGACAAGAAAACTTCGAGGACTTCGGAGTCGGGCCACCATCACCGGAAAGTTCTCGAGAATGAAGAATACGAGAGATGCGCCTGGAATCAGTCGATCAAGGACTCTTCGACTCCTAATCGCCAGGGCAGACGGAAGTCGAAGGAGCTCGAGAGGCGGATCAGGGATTCCTCGAGGGACGACAACAGACCGGAAGAAAATACGAGGACGAAGAACTACAGCACCGTTAGCTTGCCGAATTACGATGAATTGGACGTGTCTAGGCATTCCGCGAAGAGTACGACGGACGATGAGGAAAGTGTAGGGGAGAAAATGAAGTTGAAGAGACCCGTCAGAAGCAGTACTGTCTCGCTTCCGGCCGAATCTTTCCTCTCACCCTTTTCCGAGGTTCAATCATTCTCCGCTATCTTATTTCATTTCGCAAAAATTTTGAAACATTGCGGTCTCTCTAAAAGAATAAAAAGTAGGGATCATCGTCACACAATTAGATCTTTCCCGGCTATTATACGATTGTCGTCGTACTAAACAATCTTTCAAACTTTCTTTGAACTTGAAACATGGTGTGTAATTTCTTCTTGGCATTTCATTATTTTGTCAAAGAGATCTCTTGATATGAAAGCTACGTTTTTTTTGTTTCTCCTCCATTTTTCTTTCCGACAACTTTTTAATTTGATTTGTTTTGCTGTGTTGGCGCGTCAAGGGAGTTATAGAACTAAGACAATGATTAGACTCGTGTTATCTCTCGATTGTAGAAAACCAGTGTATATCTGGAAGACTACATCCCGCGACGTGGCAGCATCGAGCACCTGTCGCTGCATCAAGTGCTGGGGAAGTTGGGCTCCAGCGAGAACGAGGTCACCGGCGGCGGATTCATGAAGTACGATCCGAGTAAATTGGAGGATTGGGACCTCAGTGACATCAGTAATTGCGACTCGAACCAACGTCTCTCTGTCGAGGTAGGTTTACAAAGCGAGCTGTGTTGAAATCGATATTAAGCTGACGCCCGTTGGCGCTGGTATTCCGATGAAGAAACTAATCGCATTAAGAAACGTATCTTCGCTTTCGAAAACAGAGTGGATTTAGAACTTTTGCGACTTTGCACTCATCGCGGAACATCGCGTTATTCTACCTAATTAGGACATTACTAATTTTTCAATCCCTAATACATCCCCTAAATTAATTTCAGAGATTAAAATCATTTTTCTGTGTTACGTAATATTATTAAGCCTTATTCAAGTCGAATCGAGAAAAAATCGCGACGATTATTTAACTGATTCCGATATTTCCATATAAAGTGATAGAACACGTAGAGGAAAGTCACCAATACCGACACACCAGTTTGTTTTTGAACAATATTTCTTAAACAAAAGCTAAAAATAAAAGTTTGATAACAGTTTGATACCAACTAACAATTGTTTTCTATCAGATGGTATAGTATATTAACGCTACACAGCGATTTTATGTTTAAAATTGCACTACGAGGCAAATATGACAAATAAATATATAAATAAAACAGTTTTAAGGAGTTACAAATATATAAAATGATGTAACATTATCAATAATACATTCCCTATTGTTTAAACTGTCTGATTTGTAAGAGAAAATCGTGAAAAATTTTATTTTTGCTTTTGAAGAATTCGTTTTTATCAAATTTTATATAGAAAAAAAATTATGACTGTATAAACTTGGGGTTTCTATTTCTCTAATTATCTAAGGAGATCATGTTTTTATCGGTATTCATACAGTGTAATGTTTAATTTCCGAGAAATAGGGGGGTTGCCGCTTTATAGGATCTGTGCCAGTATTGGCGACTTTCCTCTATTAATTCGTACATTTTAAATGCGGATTATAGAATATGCCGCGGATTGAAATCCATAAGGACGAGCCTGCGGAAAGTGGACTCTCCGATGGTGTAGATGTTGTCGACCACTCGCAAAATGTCGTGGCCGGGGAAGCCGAGACGACTGGGATGAAAGATGTGATTTCGTCGTTGCAGAAACCCGAATCTTTCGGCAAGGCAGCGTCGCCGATAGATGATTCCGGCAGAGAATCGAAATACCCTGATGATTGGCTAACAGATCAAAACAGGTATCGAATCAAGGTGTCTCCCGTGAAAAATTGCACAACTTGGACGATTGATACATAGCGTGATGTGTAATGAATTTATTTCAGTTCGCTAAGATATTTCGAACCTCCTAAGATGTCGGAAATCTGTCAAGTATCACCGATTTGTGAGTTGGCGACCTCGCCAGTACGTAGGGAGCCATTTTTCCTAAACGAGGAACTTCATCGCTCGGCTTTTGGTAAATATTTACGTAATTAAATGAACGATTGAGAAATCATAAGTTTGTAACATGCATGTTAAAAGATCTCAATTAAACCCCTTAGAGGATACACAGGATTATTTTAACCCGCCGGATGCACATTCCGTAGTGCTTCGATTTGTATGAAAAAAAAAGAGAGATATAGGAATATATTTTCTTTTAATGAATAATTTAGTTTAAATCTTCCGAAGAAGTAAACAAACTTCATCATTAGTTTTTCTTAACAGCTGTTTTATAAATATGTAAAATGAGAGAACTTGGTTCTATTTGACCAGTATTTCATATTTATAAATAATTATACTTTTTGAAAGATTGATATAAGCAATTAATATCATCTCAAAGTGGACTTTGAAGTTTAAAATAACGTAAAAATTTTTACGCTGTATCAATTAGAACCCAAAATATTCAATTTTGAACAAAAAGTTGAAAAAATACGTTTTTTTATTTAAATAAAAATATTATTGAAATAACATTATTTTTCTTAACAAATCGAAATGCGTTATAAAAAAGAATTCACTCTATATTAAAAAAAAGGAATAGTTTATTAACTTGAAATTAAGCTAAAAATTGACCCGTGTTGTAATTTAACAGTTTGCAACTCTTCGTGATACAACAATTAAATTAAATAGTTTAATTTAAACTTTTAGTCGATGAATGTCTTTGATTATAAAATCCTTTTAACCTTTCGACATTTCATCGTAATCCCCTCGTTTCGAGACTCCATAGAAAATGATTTGAAACGTAAGTCTCAGTCCCGGGAAAAAGTGACGATGAGTGAAATTCTTCTCCCTATTTACAAGAAATCGTCGGCTATGTAAACCGAATATATATCCGACCGCAGCTTCCGTGCTCTTCCCACCCCATGTACTTATTCGCTCTTGGATTCTATCCCGGTCGGTCGGGTAATCGTCTGGAGTGTAGAAGGTATCCAACTATTCGCGTACGTGACTAGTTAAACCGCGGACGTTCCATTTGGCAGATACGATCGAAGGGTCCTGCAGGAACGGCGCCGTCATCCGGGAATCCGATCGATCCGACCAATCGAGGCTGATCTTCGGCCGTAGCCTGTCGAACGAGAGCGAGCCGTACGACGATCCGTACGAGTCGAAGGAGTTGCGTGCACATTCCGACATAACGAACAAGTTAATCAGAACGATATCGGAGGAGTCGCTGCCGCAGGAAATGCTGGAGGCGGTCGACGAGGAGATGCTTGACTTTTTCGACGAGAAGCTGGCCAAGGACGCGACGAACAAATTGAAGAAGGATTGCCAGGATCAGCGGACAAAGACGCCGCCGCCGAGCCCGGAGCCAAAGATCAAAGCGCAGATTCTGGATAATGATCACTCGACCTTGCTGAAGGTCCTGAATGACGAGACGGCAGACGGAAGTAATCTCAGCTCGATGACGCCGAGCCTCACCGAGCTGGAGGTGGCGCTTTCGGATATGCTGGAGAAGGAGGATCAGCCTGACGAAATTATGAAGCGAGAGAGCATGAGGGAGGAATACAAACAGACCCCCGTGGAGAAGCTTCTCGAGCCGGAGATCGTACCCGTGGAGAAGCACAACGCGATCGACCGAAGCGTGTCGGATCAATGTCGTTCAATTAACGATGACATTCTAGTCGATAGTACGCCCGAGAATAAGACAGATCGGTTGTCTTTGGAACAGCTCCTCGGAGACTCGACGTCGAAGAAAAGGAAGGTGTCCTTCTGCACCTGGGAGGAGAAGGTCATGATGGACGTTGATTTGAAAGATGATGAGAAATCGCTGCATAATGAAGTGCCGGAAAATTCAGACGGGGCGACGACTCCCGATTTTAAGGATTCTGTCGTTAAGTCGGAATTAGGATCGAGCTCTGACTTTATCGAGAGCATGTTAGGCGGCGTGAAGGATGGCGCGAGCTCTGTGGGAGAAGCGTCCGAGAAGCCTAGCGGGTCGTTTCAAAATTTGGAAGACGTAATGCAGGATTTGGAGCAAATCCCTACGCCGCCACGAAGGAAGAACAAAAGTTTAGGCATTACGAAAGAGACAGTCAGGAGTATAGACCATTATCCCGAAGATCCTGATCCTGGTCCCAATGACAGACTCATTTAATGACTTCAGATTACGCGATCTCGTAATCTTTCTGTTGTTGTGTGATCGTGCGCGATAATATGATCCTACAATTTTTGTGCCACATGAATTGTTAATATGTTTAATACATTAATTCTTAATCGTTGTAAGCTAATAACCATGTAATTAATATTAAAAAATAAAGAAAAACTATAACATACACGTTGCTATTTACATTCAAGTGTCAACGGTAATATACAGTTGCATTACTATATATATTGTACATGCTATCACAAAATTAGATACAAAAATTTGAGAATTGCATTAAGTTGACCTTGATAAATATAATCATACTTTTCTTTTAAATGATAAAACTTGCGAATTAACTTTTATAGACAATGAATAGCAAATTTTTATTTTTATTTAATATTTAAAAAACTTCAACAGAAAATTTTAACATAGTATTTAATTATTTAATAATGTTTAATCAGAGTAAAAAATTCATGTAACAATACGGGAAAATTTTAATTAATATTATAATTTGTAATTCCAATTTTATGATGTAGAACTTAATATTATCTAAGGTATGAAAATTATGCACACAATGCGACAAAAGTAAATTTCAAAAATAAGCAGTATACTGCTTTTATACTGCTTTATACTGTGATGTGACAATCAAGCAAGATATGACATAAAAGATACGAGATTTTTCTCACTGGCGATAAGCAATGCTTTTATTTTTCCTCTGATGCTATGTAGGGAAACTTGGATTTGAAAAATATTTTCCATGTATCGCAAAAGAAATCGAGTTGTTCCGTTATATAACATGGAGAAGCAAATATTTTCCCATACGAACGTAACAGCGAGAACAAATAACCACATCTCTTGGCAAATGTACATACCCTATGTTAATGCTACATATTTGTCTCGACCATTCTCCTACATGTAGTAATTAAGTGCAATTAAATAATCTAAAAAAGTTATAAAAATTCTTTTTCTCTCTCTCTCTCTCTCTGTTAAATCTATCTATCTTGCTGAGTTTTCTCTAATGAATTTGTTATGTGAAATAATATATTAGATTAATTATCATGTCTTTAAAATACCATAATAAAATTTTCATAGAAAATTTTTTTGTCATTATCTAGAATAGAATGTATAGATTTTAAAATGCTTTTTTATAATAAAATCCACTCTACGATTATTTTTTGCAAAGTTATATTATATTTGTATCGCTTCATTTTTTAAAATAATTTAAATGTTTACTTTTTTGCTTTATTTGTACTGTTTATTTTTTCTAATAATATTGTATTCGAATTTTCGCATCATTTTCCCTCGTTCGTGCTAAAGAAACAGTAATAAAACATTAAATTGTTTTATTATTAGATGAATAAAGAGAAACATTTTATTAACAAAGTTCCGACAAACAAACTCCTAAAAGAACGTTTATCAAAACGTTTACCATCATGCTGATTCGACAAAAGTTGTCAGTTTTTAATTTTCACGGTCGGCATGCAGGGCATGATCCGCAAGGAGAAGTTACTAAAGAAGGAAAAACAAGAAAATGCGGATCTCGGAAGAAGTGAAAGACGAAGTTTCTCATTACAGAAAAGCTTTGTGCGAAGACTTCACTCGTACCTTAATCTCGTTCACGTTTGAGGAATTAAGTTCTTGTAATATACTGTACGTATAGCGAGCTATATTTCACGACAAAGTATTTAATGATTGTCATCGTACAGACTTTAAATTTAGGAAAGATAAAATAAAGAATTACGCAACGTAATTCTCATTTTATTTAAAAAATCTCAAGCTATTAAATTCATTCTTTTATATATACATATTCGTAAAAAATATTTAAATTTATTTTAAATAATGTATCGTTACGTTTCTCTATTTGCTTTGTTTCATTTCATTTCAAAGATATGTAAGTAATATAAGTAATATAATAAGTAATATAAATAAATAAAATAAATAAAATAAATAATATAAATTGTAAAAATAATAGTATAATAAATAAAATAATAAAGTATGTAATAGACGCGCTAAAACAGATCAAATGTTTAAGAACTTTATACCGTTAAATCTTTCGTATGTTCACTTCTGTTGTTATTAATGTTGTTGCATTCCTGATACAAGTTAACACCGATGGTTCGAGTTTCCTGCAATATCGAAGAAACTCTATCTGCGAGGAAGATTGATTTTTCGTCTGCGTCATTATTTTATCAGTCGCCTGTCGAACCGTGTTTAAGGCGTACCGTTCTCCTTTCCGTTACGAGCAGATATCCGCTTACTCATTACCTTTTTAATTATCTCAGGCCGACGGAGCTCTTCTATCGTAGTGCGTTTAACGGACCGTCCTTAATCGCTTTAAGGGCTCGTAATGTTACCAAGAACAGGGAAAGCCCTTCAGATCACGATACAAGATTGTGTACGTGCGTAATGTACAGTTTTATAAAGTTAAAAGCACCTTTTCACGATGTAATTTGTATGCGTTATTGATTAGTAATTGACGAATACTTGATGAAAATTTTTAGGCAATCTGCATCAATTTCTTCTAAATCTCCAAATAACTTTTCTGTGATTATTAATACATATATGTATATCTTAAAATATTTATCTAATAGACAAAAAATCGTTTCGCGTAAAACTTTTAATAATGTATATTAAAAATTATTACAGACATATTATAATAAAGAATAACGAGAGCTAATAAAAGTAAGATATTTGCCAATCACGTTGACGATATGTTGTGACAAAAGTCGAGATGTCCTAATCTGTACTTTTAGGAATTCCGTGCCACGAGTTCCACGAGCGGTTTGAAAAGTTTAAAGCTTCCGAGAGACGACAAATCTGGGAAAACTGTGGTTCGATCGCTCTTCGTGCTCCCGAGTATTCCCGATGCGGTTTGAAATTAGCACGAACGGATTATAAGACCCGGCTCTGTTCGTGACACTTCTATTAGTGGCGTGGAAAGAAGAAAATTCAGCTCTCCCTCCCACTCTCGTTTCCCTTCTTCTTTCATCGCAAAGTCAGTACGCGTGCAGCCCGTTTCCTTATGACATGATGCATCTCGCAAGAACCATTTTCGTTGGGCTCCTCCATATTCGCGCGGCCCGAGATAACGTAATAAGTCACTAACCCAAATTTTTTTTATATTTTTATATTAGGGATGAGTGAAGAATGTGAGTAAAGTAAGGCGAACATCTCGGCATACAAGCTTGCTCTGCGTTCAAAATTAATGTTAGGTCACTGTCAGAAAGAATGGTAAATATCTAATTGGAGTTTATGCAAATGATATAACAAGAGAGAGAGAGAAAGAGAGAGAGAGAGAGAGAGAGAGAGAGAGAGAGAGAGAGAGAGAGAGAGAGAGAGAGAGAGAGAGAGAGAGAGAGAGAGAGAGGGAGAGAGGGAGAGAGGGAGGGAGAGAAGGGAGAGAGGGAGGGAGGAGAGAGAGAGAGAGAGGGGAGAGAGGGAGAGAGGGAGAGAGAGGGAGAGAGAGAGAGAGAGGGAGAGAGAGGGAGAGAGAGGGAGAGAGAGAGAGAGAGAGAGAGAGAGAGAGAGAGAGAGAGAGAGAGAGAGAGAGAGAGAGGAGAGAGAGAGAGAGAGAGAGAGAGAGAGAGAGAGAGAGAGAGAGAGAGAGAGAGAGAGGGAGAGAGAGAGAGAGAGAGGGGGAGAGAGAGAGAGAGAGAGAGAGAGAGAGAGAGAGAGAGAGAGAGAGAGAGAGAGAGAGAGAGAGAGAGAGAGAGAGAGAGATTGATTGAATGAATTTTATTAGCTTTCTCAGCTATTATGTTACATAAATTTACAATAAAATATGCTTTTTTAACATTCGCTTAAATATATCAATTCTTTCACAACTTCTTATTTCAGCTGGTAAGGCATTGTATAATTTTACACCTTCATAGCACATGCTTTTTTGTGCACTCCTAGTTCTACAGAAATTTATTGCAATAGTCCCTACTTGCCTAGTTTGTCTTCCACCTTCCCTTCTATTTATTTCCAATCTATCCCTGAAATTATTTGGCGCCAAGTTACGTACAATTTTAAATATAAATATACATACGTTATAGTGTAGCCTCTGTTTTATAGACATAAATTGTAACGCTTGTAACATATGTTCTATTTTAGTATATCTATTACATTGCAATATTACACGCATAGCCCGATTCTGTGCTACTTGTAACTTATTCAATTCGGTATCTCCCATATCTAATAGTATTGTTGCACAATACTCGAAGTGGGGTGCTATTATCGATTTATATATAATACATCTCGTGTATGCCGATATGTAATTTCCTATCCTATTTAAAAAACCCGTTTTCTTTCCAATTTTC
The DNA here is from genome assembly GCA_928718305.1 of Tetramorium bicarinatum. Taxonomy (NCBI): domain Eukaryota; kingdom Metazoa; phylum Arthropoda; class Insecta; order Hymenoptera; family Formicidae; genus Tetramorium; species Tetramorium bicarinatum. The sequence goes on along the minus strand of OV788323.1, from coordinate 5,689,952 downwards.
TTTAGCATATAATCACAATGGTCCTTAAATCTAAGTTTATCGTCAATGATTATACCTAAGTACTTTATTATCTTTACACGTTCTATTTCCATTCCGTCTAGGCATCTCAACACAATATTTCCCTTTAATTCTTTCCTTATACTTCTCACAACCATAAATTTTGTTTTACTCGCATTCATTTTTAGCATATTCATTCTCATCCACTCTTCTACTATATTAAATATAAAAGTCATTTTCCCTTCTACTTCTACACTACCTTCTCCAGTTACATATATTAAAGTATCATCTGCAAACATTTTTATACTGTAACCTTCTGGGCAAATTTTAATTATATCATTAATATATATAATAAACAACAAAGGTCCCAATACAGATCCCTGAGGCACACCATACTCAGTCCTCATTACTTTCGAACATTTATTCCCAAAACGAACTTGTTGATATCTATCTCTGAGATATGTTTTCATCCATTCTAACACCCTTCCTCTAATACCATATTGGTATAATTTTTCAATTAACCTATTTCTATCTATCGTTTCAAATGCTCTTTTAAGATCCATAAATATTACTCCTATTACTTTCCCTTCACTAACTAATATTTTCCAGTCATTGATCACGGTTTGAATGGCCGTTTCACATGAATAGTGTTTTCTGAAACCCGATTGATGTTCTGTTATATACTCATTAGATTCAAAGTAATCCTCAATCTGCCTTTTAACTACTAATTCTAGTACTTTCTCATAGGTTGGTAAAATATTAATAGGTCTAAATTCACTTGCCTTTTTAGCTTTTTCGACTTTTGGTATCGGTATTATTGTCGATGTTTTCCAGCTCTGTGGGCAGCACCCATCTTTTAATGACTGATTAATAATATTAACATACTCTTCTTTAATAACTGGAAATATCACTTTCAATACATCCCCAGTTATTCCCTCCTCTGTACCTTTTTTCCGCGGTAATTGCATTATAATTTCTTCCAAGTCCTTTGTGTTAATCATTTTAAAATCCTCAAAATATCCCTTATCCTCGATAACATAAATACTTCTTCTTCTGTTTATATCTTTATTTGTACATTCTATAGATTCTACTATATTCTGAATACTTTGTATATAATACATATTAAATTTATCGGCTAAACTCCTATTATTTGCCTCATCTAGTATTTCAAAGTCTATATTATTTATTTCTTTTGTACCTATTGGTTCCCCTTTAACTATTTCTTTCAGTACTTTCCACATATTTGTAGGATCATCCCTATTGTTATCTATCATATTCTCATAATACTCCTTTTTTTTCTCTCTAATCATTTTTACAACTGTGTTCCTCTCTGTTTTATACTGTATCCAGCTGCACTCCGTTTTTTCCGTTATAGTTCTTCTAAAAGCCCTATCTCTTCTAGCTGCTTGTTCTTTAATTTCCTCTGAGAACCACACTTTACCCTCCCAGACTTTCGGAATTCGAACTTCTTTTCTTGGCGCTGTATTATCCAACGCATCAACTATACTATTTACAAATTTCCAAGCTCGTTCATCTATTTCGTGAACTAAACTTTGCCCTATATTTTTCTCTACTAATAGACTAAATTCATCAATACTAAATTTACCATAATTTCTCGCAGTGAATACTCTATATTTACTAACATTCTTTTTTCTTCCTAATGCAATTTTTATCCAAGCATGATCCGTTATTTTAGGCTCATGGACCACATATACCTGTGCCATATTATTAGTAAATACTAAGTCTATCATTGTCTGACTATTCTTTTCAATTCTCGTCGGGCTATTAACCATTTGTTTCATACCTAGACTGGACATTATCGTTCGTAATTTTCCTGTGTAAAATGAATCTATCATAAAATCTATATTAAAGTCTCCTACTACTATACAATCTCCTTTTATTACCAACTCCTCTACAACATCTTCTAAAAACCTCAAAAACTCGCCATCAGAGGCACTCGGTGAGTGGTACACTACCATCAGCGCCCCTTTATAAAGATTTTCTCTTACATCTATCGCAACACACCAACAATTTGCACTTATAGATTTAATCACTACCAATTCATACTTAATGTCTTCTCTTAGATATAATATTGCACCTCCTGTCCTTCTATTCTCTGCATCACATCTGATTATCTCATAACCCGGCACGTTCACTTCCCAATCTTCTATTTCGGACGTCAGCCTCGTTTCCGACAATGCTATAACTGCTGGATGCATCTTCTTCATAATTTGATTATGTATTTCATCCTTATGCGCTAACAAACTTTGCGCATTTGTGTACCAAATCATTTCCTCTTCTTTCTGTGATTGCTATTTTGTATCCTCCCAGCCGGCCCTTCTCTTCTCTTCTTGTAGAACCCTCTTAAATGTCGAACACTCTGGACTCAATGCATCATGGTCATCTTTTATCTTCAGATTGTACGTTTGGTTTTTATACATACAGTTGATACATTTCTTCTCATTTGACGTACACTCATTTGAGTTGTGATTACCCGCACATTTATGACACGCTACATCTCGTTTACAGTTTTTCGCAATATGGTGGTAACCCCAACATTTAAAGCATCTCATGACACTGAAATGATTAAATACAGGACATCTTTTCCATCCTATATTTATCTTTCCTTGACTCAACATTAATTCATGAGTTCTTTCATCAACTTCGATTATTATGGCGCCTTCTGTTTTACCTCTTCTATTAGATTGAGTTTTTAATCTTTTCACTATTCTCATATTACTTTCTTCACGTATTCCAGATTTATTCTGCTTTTTGATTGTATTAATTAATTCTTCATCACTCATCTTCCATTCTTCTTCGTCGATATATACAATTTTTAATTTTGGCTTCATCTGTAGTGACTCAGTGACTTTAAAGTTATCACCCAACTTGATTTGTACTGTAGTTTTCAATTTTGCCATTTCTTCTCCAGTCTCACATCCCAGGATGACTGTACCATTGTTTCCTTTCCTTAACTTTGTTACTCCCATTTCCATATTCTTTATATCTATCTTCTTTTTTATTAACATTGCCGTATCAACATTTTCTTGCTGGACCTTTGGTTTAACAATTATAACATTTTCTTTCTTCTTTTCTTTAACTATCTCACTGAAACTCTTCTGTGCTCCTCTTGATGGATTGTTAGGTCCAGTGGACAGCATCCTTCTTACTTCTTCTAATTCTTCTTTGATACTCTTAAACTCCAGTTGGACAATTTCCTTTATCATTGTTTTAATTTCTTTCTTACATATAGTCTCGTCTTTTATTTCTTTGACTGTTTTCACAAGCCAATCTATTTTTGCATCCATACTTGGTGATCCACTTCTGCTTGTGCCTGGTCTTCCAGACGCTCCTGTCGATCCTAGTCTATCTCTATTGCTACCTGTCTTTGCTCCTTCTCCATTATCACTCTCAATCACAAATTTTTCAAAAGGACCATGACACTGTATTAGCTCATTATTTCTATCATAAATTTTGTGTTTACAAACACAGCCTGGATGGTAAAACAGTTTAACGCATGATTTGCATTGCACTACTTCAGTTTTAATAGCCTTCTTGCATGCCGAGCATCGGTATTCCATATCTTCTTCCATAATTTACCGATCGTCAGCACCGATCGTCAGCACCTGCGTTCCGCCGCCGTCCGCCTACACGTCAGCAGATTCCGTCCACCTCAATGCCTGCATGCCATAACCTCGGCAATACACCTGATCAGTAATGTACCTCAGGCATTCACAGATCTGCACATCCCGGCTAGATAACAATTCTTACTATCCCCGGTCTATGCAACTATCACTACACCAACTTTTCTACTCTCCTCCTGATCTTTTTCTGTCTGAAAAGACACTATAAAGACAGAGCGATGTTTCACACAGCTACTCCATTTGAGAGAGAGAGAGAGAGAGAGAGAGAGAGAGAGAGAGAGAGAGAGAGAGAGAGAGAGAGAGAGAGAGAGAGACTGCTGTCGAGTTTGGAAGCCGTTGTAAAGTAGTTTTTTGCAGCGGCTTACGGTGAACGCACAGCCAACACGATACGCGCCAAAGTCAATTGCTGCGATAAGGACGAGACAATGTGACACTTTGTCGAGAAGACTTAAGCTTAATCTCCAACGAGGTAAGTCCGTCTTAGAATGTACTTAGACTAAGGTGCGCCGTGGCCTAACTAGAGTCTCCCCGAGTAGGTATCTCTTCCGAGGTCTCTGGTATCGCAACATTTCCCTGTGTTTCCGAGTACGCCAAAAATAATGGCAGCTCGCCATAGAGTTTGCAGTTTTTAATCTTCGCGGTAAGCATGCAGAGCACGATCCGTAAAGAGAATTGCCAAAGGAGAAAAAAACGAGAGAAAATGTGGATCGCGAATTGGAAGAAGTGGAAAAACAATATGTTTCTTGTTATTCTTGTTAAGTTTTGTATGAAAATTCCTCTCGCATCTCAATCTCATTTACTTTTGAAGAATTCAGTTTTTGTAACATGCTATAAAATGTAGCGATTTTATCACAAGTTGTTTAATCAAGTATAAGTATTGTGTACATTTTTAAGCTTTAGAAGAAACAGATAATAAAGATTTATGTAATGACACTCATTTGATTCCAAAAATCCAAGGGAATCAATTTCTTCCTCTTCTATATGTATATTGGTAAAAAATATTAAAAACTTACTTATTTCAAACTTACTTATATCTTATACTTCTTTCAAATAATATGTAATTTTACTCTTTTTTATTTGTTTTGTTTTATATTTCAAATTAAGGATGTATCGGAGGTACAATCTTAAATAAGAGTGCATGAAATTTGAAATATTTGAATATCTATGCCTTACGCATAGTAAATCTAGATGTAAGGAACTCGAACTATAATTGGAGTTCCTTACATCTTATTTTTACTCCTAGAAAGATATTTTTCATATTACAAATGTTTTTTCCAACATTATTTGTGGTACTGATAGCATACTTTTGTCAGTTTATAATTTATTTCTTTAAAACGATGTAGTGACGATAATTGAAACTTGGTAAATAGTTTCATCTATCTGTATACTAGATGTACAAAAAAATTGAAAACATTGGTATCATTTCTTCAATATTTTCATCCTTCAAGACCATCTCTTTCCGTAAGAATACGTATGAAATCTTTCAGAATTAAAATCGTTATTTCTCAGTAACTGTTTAGTGGATTCGTTTAAAGTTTTTTTTTGCAGCACATCAGGAAGGCTAAAAGAACAATCTCACAAATTTTGATCGACTTGGTACTATTTCGAAGATAGTTCCGATACGGCAATGGCAAGACCGTTTCTTCCAGGTTTAAAAATAAATACAGAGTTCGAAAGAGGAAAAAGTTCTAAAAAAAAGAATAACTCACTATGAAGAAATATTATATTTGGCAGAGTTTTGAGTTCAGATTTAGTTACTTATTAGTAAGATAACATTTAACCCTCTAACGCCCAGACTTCTTAAATGTTAGAAAAAAATTCTACCCTTTTAATATGTTATAGAAAATAATAAATATGACTTTTTTTGTTTAAAACTTTTTTTTATTTGAGAACTAAAAATGGTTTTTTTTAATGTAGCATAATTGTTACATTGGGCGTTTAGGGATAAAAAAAAATTATTTAACAATACTTTTTCTATTTAAAAAAATTAATTCTTTCTTTAAATAAATTCTTTTGTACTGTTTGGGGTTTTTTTAATATTCTGAAATATAAATGACGCGTGCAACAACACCTTTTAGTTTATATATAAAAGGTGAACCTTGGCACTCAAACTTTTCTTGTTCTTACATAGTGCTAATAATTGTAAACTGTTTGTTTACACTTATCATTACGTATAGTCACTAAGTACAAAACTACAAGAAATGAATAAAGTGGGATTTACTTATCATTGTTTTGACGATTTTATAATTATACAATAAATGCCCATTGTAGCAAATTTTCTACACAAGAATTTAAAAAATCCCACAGATAATTTTAACTGTAATAAACATATCTCATAAATTTTACATAATTTCAACTCTACTTTTCAAGAATTCATTATAAAATATTATTAAAAAAAAATTTTACCTATCATTTCATAATGAGCTTTTTATGCTGTTTTACGATCCTGAAATTTTGTGATATTGTACTTAAAAAAAAACACGATTTTTAATAATAATAATAATAAGAACTGAATGAAAAAACAGTACCTCTAGGTTCAATTGACACATATCTAAGAGGCTAATATAAAAAATTTATATGTTTTATATTTTTATTACTCTTAAATTCACTTTAAAGTTAATGTAGCAAATTTGCTACTGTGGCAGCTAAAGGGTTAAGAAGCATAATTCGATATTACAGCCGCACGATCGTATCATCGAAGCTCGCCGATCGGAAATCACTTATTAAAATCAATAACACTTTTGAACTGAAGCCAGACTCGATAATCAAGCGCACAGATTGAAGGTATTAAAACTTGGCCAACGAGAATTTTCAGAATACCGCCTGAACGGATGGCTCGTCCCTTCTTCCTGTTATCATGACGTGCTCGATAGGAGCTTTGAATCTTCGTGCGGCATCCTGCCGAGATATACGTCGCGCATAAAAGGAGTTAAGCGAGCAAGCACGAGTCAGCTTTAAGCAGCTGGATTTATGGACTCCGACAACTATTTAGATAGGTGGAATGGAGAAAGAGAGAGAGAGAGAGAGGGGCTCGTGAACCCCGGCGATCTCAGTTTTTGCCCCAGTGGTAAACGTCGGTGATCCTCCTACTTGGCGCGTGTCCTCCTACTCGCACGAACAAGCCGCGGAGAGACGGACGGGGTATCCGCGGGCCTCGGAAAATATTTGGCACGGAGGGCGACGGAATCCTCCCTCGATCCGTCGGTTCGGCTCGGTCGGCGCGACGCCGGCGCGGTATTTCGGCTTAATTAGTTTTTCGTCCGCGGATAATCCGCGGCCGCGGCGATTTGTCATCCGGGCTCCGAAGTTTACGCTCGCGGAGAATTAAAGCACGAGGATCGTGGAAAAGAGGGAAAGGATGGGCGGGGGAGAGCGGGAGGGAGCGAGCGAGAGAACGCGCGGTGTGTTCCGGCCAACGAGATTAGGGCGATATTTAAACGAGGACGAAGTAGTCCCGGCACCCCCGAGGCTTCTGTCGTAAGACCCGACTCAGGGGAAGTTCGCGGAGGATTCGTTTTATCGTTCGCCGTATAATTTGAGGATGTCGCCGGCCAAGAAACTACCGAAGTGGCTTAAATCTTTAGGCCGCGTGCTGGATCCCCGATAAGGGGAACTTTCGGATTCCTGTTTACCGGTCACTCGAGTAGAACGTTACTTCGTTTATCTATTCCACCTCCCTTTTCCTCCCTCCTGTGTATTCCCATACAAATATAATTTAGAGACAAAACAGCCACTCAATTAATCTCCAACTAAATGACGATCGCGCGGTAATCCACTGAATAACATGATCTGGATTTAATTGTAATCGCTATGATTGTGCGCGCGCAATTGCTATTGTAATTGCTCGATTATTGAAATTCGCAACAGATTAAAGACGCGTTACATGTATTGTCCATTTTGCTAATTTATTGGGCAAATTAGTTGGGATTCTGGACGAGAATCGAACTATTTTAATAAGCATTTGATGATGTAATACAAATCACGCATAAAGACCTGATATACATTCGCAGCCGCCTACATATCGGTAGCGGAGAGAAAAGGAAAAGCGCGAATGCGCCTTTAGTAGCTTCCAAGTATTAAACTGCTCGTAAAAGAGCTTTTACGCGATCAGACTTTCCCGATGAAACTTTGGGTCTGGGAATCGATCGAGCCATGTCGCTGTGAAAGGTCCTCGTAAAGTTTTCTCCAAATAATTTCGTAAAATAGTGGATCCCTTTTTTTATAAGAGAATCTCGTTTATGAGACTGCAGAGGGCTCGGCGAAAAACAAAGTTCATTTCGAAGCACCGCCCGAAATTTGATAAAATGTTGCTTTACATAATTCTCAAATAGTTAGCAATAGCTGCATTATTGTTTTAACTTTGCCTTTACATTAGATTAGAGTATAATATAAAATCGGAGCATAGCATCGCGCGCTTTATTAAGAAGAGAGAGAACAAGCAAAAACGAGAGTATAGCGCAGCGCTTACGTTATGATGCTTTTTAATAAGATTGCATTGCGGCGGGAGCATTAAAATGTATATTTAATAAGCGAATATATGAGAACCATCTTAAAATTAAAGCAGACCGTCGAACGGTATCGATCGTCACAATAGTCTTGTGTGAGCGAATCGGCTGATTCTGAATCTCATAAGCGGGTGATTTACATAAATGCGGGCGCGCAATAAATTTAAAAAACGGCAGCGAGAGAGAGAGAGAGAGAGAGAGAGAGAGAGAGGGAGGAGAATGGATGAGAGAGGAGGGCAAGGTATACCTTACTTAACGGAGCATTGCAGAGAAGTCTGGAAAACTCAGCGATGACAGAGGGCTTTGGAAAAATCTAAGCCGGTCCGACGAAAAAAGAGGGGAGCGCGAGGAGAAAAGGAAAGGGGGAGGAGCGAGAGGAGCTGGAAAAGGGGGCAGCGAGCGGAACGGGGCTGCCGTGAAGCAAGGCAGTTATGACTTTTTTCTTAAGTCGACCCTCGCCGCGGCAGCGCGCCCTCTCCGCTCTCCCCCGGGGTTTCCTCTTATGCGAATACCGCATTAAGGGACGCACTCAAACTTTTATGGTGGCTCGTGGTGACTGACTTCCCGATATACGGCCCGGTAATGTCGCGCCGCTTGCGTTTCACCGTCTTCCCTCTCTCGCACGCGCGCGCGCGCACCTTCCCTCGTTCCCGATTACGAGCGACGCTTTAATTGGACAATATCCACCTCGCGAGAGAGAGAGAGAGAGAGAGAGAGAGAGAGAGAGAGAGAGAGAGAGAGAGAGAGAGAGAGAGAGAGAGAGAGAGAGTTGCTCACTCGCGGCACTCGAAGAAATAACGAGCAATCCGCGTTAATTAGAACATTACTTTAATTTCGTGGACGACGGATAGGCGACGAGTTCTCGTAACACGAGGGATGGTCGCGCATAGAGGGAAAAACACATTTATGCATAATAACGTATTCTACGTACTTCTATGGACGTGGACATCTAATTACGTATATTTGCAATTCAATTTCTTTCCCTTTTGCAGGTATCGTGCAGAGTATTCAGAGTGAAAGATGCACTTAACGCACATATTTCGGCAAAAACTCAAACAATTGATTTTTCGTAAAGACATCAAGATACAGATTACTTTGAAAGAAATTGCAATTGAAAACAAGAATTGTGTGGTATGAGACCAAATAATGAAATCTTATTCTTTGATTAATTATAAATGTTTTGTTTTGATATGGAGTATTTATTTTTAGATGTAATAGTTGCGAGAAAAATACATCCGTACAGATTTTAGGGAGGTCCAGATTCGAATCCTGGTTGAGGTAATATTTTCCAATATATTTACATTGCAGGGAAGGTAGGAGATGAAAAGAAAATACATAGGAATTATTTAATTGCTTATCAATTTAATGATACTATTGATGATAGTACTATTCCAATTTTAACTTTAAACCGTGTTTTACGTCCGTAATGTAACAGCATGTAGACGATAAATAAAGAGTGTACATAAATCCACGCGATAAGGTATCATTAAGCGCAAAGATTCAGCCCGATCGTTTCAGTTCTTCTCTCATTTATTTGATTGTATATCATGACGGTCTTAACTTATTTGTTTAGAAGAAAAATAATATTATAAAATTTTAGGAGTTACATGGCGAGAATATTGTCCAATCGAATTTTGGCAGAGAAAAGATATTTCAGTTTTCAACAAGAAGTATTTTGACCCGTCGGCCAAATGGGTCTATTATCGAACAACTGTGCTTTCGTACAATATTTCATTAGCATTATGAGTCTGCCGGCGCGGCATGTTTTTGTTCGCTATTAAAGCACCGTGTTTAAATGCAAAATTAAATGGCCGCGTATTTCGCTGATACAAGTTTTGATCAGCAGCCGGAGTTTTGCGGCTTCCTTCAATGTATTCAGCAATTCAGCATTCAGCGATATATCACGTTTCATCAAGTTCCGTTTAAATTAACACGTGTCGGATCGCGTTACACCCGAAAGAACCTCTCCCCGCAATTTAACTCCGTAATAATCTCCCCGCGGTTTCCTAATCATCGTAATAAACGTACAAAACGGCAGGACGTACGCGTCAGCTCTCAATATTTCAAGCTATTGATTTAAATGTAGAAAATTGTTAGTCCGGGAGCACGTTCCATCCGGGTTACGTGCTGAATGGGGGAGACGAGCGGGGGACCGGGGGAAAGGACGCGCGCGAGCGGCACAAGTGTCAAATTAATCACCTCGTAATACGCACTTAATGCCGGCACGATCGATCGGGACGGATGAAAAGTGGGACAAGAACCCTATCCCCCGCGAGCTCCTGTCAATCGGCAAATACTGTAACTAGCATTAAATCGGCCCCCGATACCAACGTTGCCGTGGACCGCGCTACCTCACTCGTGTGTATTTCCCTACGCGGCCTCGTTTATTGAAATTTATTGAATCAACGCGGTGGATTTAATTGGACAACTTTGTTTGTTTTCGCTCGACGGACGTTTAAAGAATTCCGCTCTGCCTTATTTCAAATATACTCGAACGTTTCGCTTGACAATAACCGCGAGCTCCAATCTCTCCTGCCTGCCGTATCTAACAGAATGTTTCTTAAAGACTGCCCACTAATAACATTATAGCGTTATTTCTTATCAAAAATTGAGTCGAAAAGTGATGAATGATTCTGAATTATTTTTCTCTATAATGCTTAATAGAACAGTAATTATTAAATAAAGTTAATGCAATCAGCATTGTTCTTTAAATAGACATGGTCAGTGAGCCACGCGCTTGCTAGTGTAACGTGAGCGCTTTGCTGCTAAATTCGCCACGCATACTATTAAACACGCAACTCATTGATATATGTCCGTTTAAAGAATGATACTGATTGGATTAACTTTACTCAATCATTACTGTTTTATTAAGCATTATAGAAAAAAAATGGTTCAAGACTTTCTGATTCAATTTTTGATAGGAAATAACGTTATGTAATTAGTGGGCGGTCTTTAAGAAACACCCTACGATGACCATCCGTCCTACAAATCCGTCTTACAGGACTGCCAGAATGTATGCCGCAGAAACCGCCACTAGAGCGAGCTAAGCTGGCCCAATATCACTTTTTTTCGTATCACAAACTTGGCAAAAAAATAATTATGAAAAATAAGTGTGATACAAGAGTAAAATTTAGTAAAACTCAAAAAAATTTAGAATGTGAAAAATCTTCAATAAAAGGAACGAATATTTATTTTTCTCTTAAGAAACTATAAATAAAAGAAATTTTATTTTCTTAACAGACATAAACATTTTTTGAATTTTAGTCTAGACAGATTAGACTTAGAAGTGACCAAAATTATCGATCATGTAATTTTCGAAACGTGAAAAGTGAAAAGTTTCACGTGAATTCCAACTCTATAGGATTTCAACCAATGGAATCGTCGCATTTACGTGAAAATTTTCACGTTTCACGTTTCCGCCCTATGGAAAAGCTATATGATCGATGCCCAGAACTCGATTAAGGCTGGTATTACATGCATCCGACAACGACATTGTCGGACGTAGCGATTGGCTGCGAGATAGAAAATTTCTCGAATCTCTAGAAATTGGCTATTTTTCGCTCAAGACACGGTGTAATAAAACTGTAAAATATAATCTGCGTCCGTTTTCTCCACGTTTTCTCCTCCGAGTATTATGGTTTTTACAATCCTTTCCTATGGATGAGCGAAAAGTAACATTATTATTCTGTTGTGGCAACCTTAATTTTTTTCCCCGCAGGGAAAAAATATTAATGATAAAACTAAACTTGTACATTGCACTTGTTTGTGGCAGAAGTACAGATGGAGTTGTTCTTTATTTTTCTCAAAGAAATATGGTCACCGTATATACGTATCTACCACTTTGCGGAGCAACAATATCTGCAGATGTTGTCTATGACGTATTAATATCGGGACTCCCGTCGCTGTTAATCGATAAATAGCTGCCGAAATGATGCGCTCGTAAGCCGCCGCGGGATTACACAGGCGACTCTAATTTCACGGCGTGTCGATCAATTTACACGTGTATGAGTATATCCCACTCTCGGTGCCGTAAAATAACGCAATAAACATCACGATAAATTTAAATGCGGCGGTATATTTCTATTCAAGCGGCTCGTAAATTTATTTCCTCGGGACGACGCAAATTCGGGAACGCCGTTTAAATATGCTTTATGAACACGGGGGCGCGGCCGGCCGGCCGCGGATTTTATCTCCGCGCGCGGCCCTAGCTGCGAGAAAGCGCGCGCGCCACCGGGCTTCCGCCGTAATTGCAGAAAATTTTCTGCTGTTACCGGTGCAAAACGATAAAATGGTATCGCGCCCGTGGAATAAAGTTCGCGCGCGGCGTCTGGCGGTGACATTACCAACGTGTGACCGCATTGCCGTGTAAACACGCCGGCGTTATTTTATTCCGCGTGTGCATTATGCCTTTTTCAATATCTCTCGCCCAGTTGCCGAAATCACAAACCCACGAAAAAAAAAAAAAACAGTCCCGCTTATTTCGATTGTATTTGCACGGAAACCGACGGAAACGTTCCTTTCCTTCCTTTTCGCGTCGCGGAACAGCCGTGGCGTTAACAATCGAAGGGAAAAAAAAATCCAATCCAGCCAACTCGACTCCTCGCTGCAGTTTTCCGTGTGAACTAATTGTAAGTAAAGTAATTACGGAAATTTTTCGTTTACGGGAAAGGCGAGTATTCACGCTCTGTCGCGTTTCATTTCGAGGGAGAGAACGCGCGGCAGCTCTCCCGAAAGGATTTCGTTAAAACGAGGTATTGATTCCGCACAGGCTGGAAAATGCAAAACATTAAGCGGGTTCATCTCTTTCCTCGCGGGATCTCTAAAATTCCGCGGCACGTCCTCACCCCTTCTCTCTCTCTCTCTCTCTCTCTCTCTCTCTCTCTCTCTCTCTCTTTCTCGCTCCTCTTTAACAGCCCACCTTTTTGTTCCGTTATTCGCCATCCATAATGCATTAGCCAATGCTCGAGCGCTTGATTCGCGATGCTGCCGTTTTCCGCGGCCGATCTCGCGATCCGCCTAAATTATGCACCGCTAAGTCGTCCCGGGGCCAATTAGAGATTAACAATCAATTCATTTGTTTTTCTCTATTTCTTTTTACGGTTTCTTATTTCTCTCTGCCGTTTGTGCAAATTGACCCGGCCGACGTGGAACACGAACATTACGCGTTATTTGTGAGAAATCTGAAAGGAGTAGGAAACTTGCCTAGGAGGTAGCATCGTGCGTTGTTTCACGGTTCATTGAGTTCACATCCGTCGACCGTGCTGCCGTAACTTTGTACTTACGAAGGTGAATCAGATAAAAGAGAAACGGCAGGGATTTGTTCGGGATAGGCCGGCGACATTTCGGAACATTCGGAATAGGGGGCTCTTAGTTCTGCCGCTGCTCCAGTTAACCGTCGACCAGAATAAAAAGGAAAAGAAAAAAAAAGAGAAGAATATAATGCGCAAGAAGCAGAGAGAAAGGCGACATAATGGTGGGCAGAGAGACTCCGGGACACGGAAGAGAGAAAGAAGAATGACACCAAGGAGTGTTAGCAGTTATCCGGCAGAAGTGCATTAGCTTTTGTTTGTCGCCCGAAAGGGACGGGCCGTGAGTAGACTGGAACTGGATCTCGTGTGTCGTGAATGGGGTTGTCCTTGCTCCCTTTTGCCGTCTACCCTTATCCATTTTATCCCCCCCCCTCCCTTCCCCGCCGTCCCCTGTTGATTCTCGAAAGCGCGCGGACGGGGACGTATCTATATATAATCTGCCGCCTAGATCTTGCTCCTCTCAGCTTCGCTTTACACGCTACCGATGTTACGTATCGCCGATCGAAGTTTAAGCCTCTTCTTCGAGGAGCTCGTCATCCGCTTCCAGAATGTTGCCGATTCGTTAATGATCCGCCGTTATACCGCAGTTCTACGTGGAACAAACTCCGACGTGGCGGAATTTTAATTTCGAGATTTAATCGTAAAAGCTCGGTGAGAAAAAAGCTGTAATTAAAAAATGCTACCAGGACAGAAGATTGAACGCGATAATTTCTGCACACGCGTCCCTCAAACCTCATTCGTCATTTACATCTCGTTTTAATTCACTCCTTTGTCGCGCGTTTCGCGTTGCGTTAACATTTTCCAACATTTTCGATTGGTCGCCCATCGTTTTGAAACCCGCATAGAGCGACCCGTCGGCATATCCGCGACCAAGTTGCGGCCGCATAATTAGCCTTTGTTGTTGGCGGTGTGCACACGTGGCCACGAGCAACGCGCATGCAACACGTCCGCCGCGCCGCGCCGGTCGTAGATCGTCGCCCTCGCGTTCGGCCGGGAGCAGGAAGAGCGTAATACCCGGGGGAGCGGAGGGGGGAGATCCAGAGATCCAGAGAACTTCGGAATTCCATGTCCTCCGTCGCATACTTGGCCCTAAGTTATGCCCTCATAAACTCGCGCACGGACATACCTACGCGTCTCCACCACAGTTCTCGTGCGCGCTTCGCCAAGTCGTGTCCCGTTGCCGTCCACGCGAAACCAAGGCGCACGTTATGTCGGTTACGGGGAAGCTGTAGGTGCATCTATCGCGAAACTTTGCCTGGACGCGATCGGGGGCGAGTGTATGCTGCTTATGCGCCGTGAACGGCGCCGGGCTCCGGTGCGCTTCCGATATAATCCGTTTAACGTGCGTCATGAATACGCTATCGACGCAGGCGTGTACACAGGAACTCCGTACAAATCTAATTTTTGTCTCATATGAGACAAATATTGACGCACCCCGAAGGAAAAGCTGATTGCCTCAGATAAATTTGCGAGTAGCTGCAAAAGTTGTTGCTCTAAGCTTCTCATCTTCAGCGTTAAATTAAATTATAATCATCATCTCTTCTTTTTTTTATGATAATATTACAAAATTTGAGTCAAACATCTTTTTTATCGCGCTCTGTTAAATGGAAGGATGATGCAGATTTTGAAAAACTTATTCCTCACCTGAATTGAACGCACTAGATAAAATAATGTCAATTGCGGATGTTTTGCATATAAGATGCTATGTTGTTTTCGCGTGCTTTGACAAAAAGGAAAATTAATTCATTCCGCGTACATATTTCACTACAAAGCATAACGGAATTTATTATGCGACGAATGCTAATGTAAAATTAGCGAATACCGAGAGTGCGTTTTCTGCATATATTTAAAATATGATTATACAATTCCGCGTCCCGTTATAAACATGACTCGTTTACGAAGTAGCGTGCTTTATTCACCTAACCAAGTAAGTGCACCCGTTTACACGAATGCGAGAGATTTGTGAGACATAAAGACCTATTTCCGGTGAGAATTTTTATCGTGGGAACGTAGGCGTTGCTCTGCCATATGGCTGCAAATCCTGTACATTTCTTGTCACTTTAGCACGAGGAAGAAGGGTGGATATCTTCTTTATGGCGGAAGTATATGTATTTTTCCGCACGAACTCGATGCCCCACAGCGCTTAAGGAATATTATTGTCAACGCACGAAGAAGGGAGACATCATACATCCGCAATATATTTCGCGTGTTCATTTTAATTCTCATACTTTTTTAGGCTGCAAAATATTGTTAGATATAAATCTTATATTTTCTTTTTTTTTAAATATAAAATACGAGATACCGAATTGCAATATTAGACATTGAAAAGTGAAAAAAAGCTTATTATAAAATTGCATTATTATGATATTTTATTGTAAGATTACAAATATAATAAGAAATATATTAGATTTTATATTATTTTATTATTAGATTAGCATCAACAACTACATGAACATTATATGTATAGTGTGAATTAATTTATTCACTTCAAAACTTCAGCCAAGAAGTGGGACTTTACATCAAATACTTAGCTACATTCATATTTCTATATATTCTGTGAATCCTTCCAACTTTTTATAAGCATCTTCTTTATATCTACTTTGATTATAAACATGTTTCCACAGCCTTTTACCTTCTTAGTTTTATATACAAATTTCTTTTTCTCTTTCTTTCTTTCTTCTCTACTCTCTTCTATTCCTTTATTTTTTTCTTTTCTAAAATTCCTCTACTATTCTTTCTCTCATTTTATCTAATTTATTATTCTAAATCTTATTTAATTTTCCTTCTCTGCACGGGTCAATATACAAATTTCCGTATTTGAAAAGAATATTATTTACAATTTTCGCATTCGCAATATTTCTGTAAATAATGGAAGGACCTTAAATTAAAGAATCCATACATAAAATCCATGTGTACAAAAAGAAGTGCGCGGAACTCTCGTGCGATAGAATAAAAGCAACGTACGAAGAAAAAAAAACAAGAATGATTTTTTTGTCTCGTTAGAGACTTCGTACCACGCAGCGAAACGAACGGCCTCGCGACTTTCCCATGGGGAAAACGTGGCGTTTCAGAGAAGTACCGGACTATCAGGGAGTTAATACGCAATTATTACAGTTGCGTGTCTACTCGGCGGTCTCGAGGCCAGAGCGTCTCCCCTCCCCCTCCCCCTCCCGTAGGCAATAAGTATCTCCTTTTTTTTCCTCGTTCCGCGATCTCCCTTTTTTTTCTCCTTTTGTCGATCCTCTCGAGAAAACGTCGACGGGAGAGTACTTTCCCCCGGGGGAGAGCGTTACGCCAGGAATGCGGAATATTTCCCCGCGTTCGCGCCGCGCGGAGCACGCCGAGTCAGTCAGGTGGAGGAAGGTAGGAAATTATTGGCACGGTCTGGAGTTGACTGGATGTTAATTACTCTATCACTCCACCCACGATCCGCCGGTCTGGCCTTCCCCCTCCCCCTCCCCCGGTCGGTACTCCGACCATCCCTCCCCCGCCGTGGCAGCAACTTCTCTCTCGGCTCCGTATGCCGCACGCTCATAATTATGACAGTCCTACCTCATAATAAGGTAATTTAAACGCATGACTTAGGAGGCAGAGCCCGGATATCGGTCTGCCGATGTTTCCAGGTTTCCAGCAGTTTTCGTTCGTTTCACAGAACCGAGAACAAATTCGCACTCTTAACGGATTGCAATTATTATGATAGCTCGCTAATGTCGGCTACGAATTTCTTCTTCTTGAAATATCAGCCTTGTACGTGTGTATATTAATTAGTGACGCTTATCTTTGTGAATAAGTTATACTAGGAAGAAGGAAAAATTATTTGCTCGATTAAAAAAAGGAAATGTTAGTAATATTTAATGTTCGAGGTGTACTAACCTTGAGATGGTACGGAGTTTAAAAATAAATTTGATATGTTGTATAATTGATAAAGGAGAAATAATTTATCTTTAATGAGGTCATCTCGTTCAAATATATAGATTTCGAATGTCCTATGTACATACATAAGTAGATAATATAATGACAATAATGAAACTAATGGGAGCTTTTGATCAGCGTGAAGATTATCTTGATATTAGTTTTTACAATAGAGAGAACCGATATTATTTCGATATGCACTTTCGATATTATTTCTGTAATGAGGAAAAAAAAATAAAAATTATAAACAAGGTCTGACAATAAAGTTTTCCGCGTGCAGCAATAAAAAAAAAACAAAACTCATCTCAGATAACAGAATGTTATATTTTTTTATTATTAAAGTAATCCCATGTAATATACAAAATAACAAACTTATCTTTTTCTCCGTTGATTCGGTGAATATGCTTCTCTTCAATTCTTATATTACTCGATATCACAATGATCTCACATTTAATAAACCTGCGAATATGAACATGCATTAATATCATCAGATACAAACATATAGATACATGTCTATAACAACTGTTATACACATGTATCTATAGTCATGTCATATAAATCTCTTTCAATCTCAAACACACTCATTTCGAGATAAGCACTTAAATTTATTAAAGATTCTTGTATAATAGGACTGATCTATTTAATATAATAATTTTCTTAATTTCACACATTTTGTAGTAATTAGTATCGCACAACAGCCTTATATCGACGCACAGCAATTAAATTAATATCTTAAACATTTTTTAGTAATTATTAATCGCTTTTTACAGGCGTACAGCAGCCAATATTTTAATATCAATATATAATATATAAATTAATTTACATACACGCTCAAACTAAAGATACGTTCCGTTTCATGCATGATGTGCATAATGCATCATTTATTCTTGTTCATCTTTTGATCATGCACATCATATATGAAACGGAACACCTTAAATCTGTCATCGATTATAATAACTCATATAAAATCTTTGGTACATTCAATTTAATGAATTAAGTTTATAAATGTATATACACACTTAAACTAAATATGTCATCAACAGATCATATAACTCTCATATACATAGAATTCAATGATTTCATATAAAATTTATTTCATATAAAATATATTAATAATTTATTATAATAACATGATATGTAGATGACAAATCAAGTTTATAAAATGTATATAAAATGTATATAAAAAACATAATAAATATACAATAAAAAATATTAATATTTTTTAATTAATAAATTTAATTAATATAGGTATTCACATTGATTTAATGCTCGATGATCATTTTCAGCATCAAAAGATCACGTGATGGCACGTCACGGTCGGACACCAGCCACGTGCAAATCTCCTCGTGAAATACGTACGCACACGATACGTACACCTACCACGGTTAACCTACACATGTCTACTAATGTCTTGACACATTGAGGTTATGGGTCGGTTATATATATAATATAGCTGCACTGAGATACACTAGTTCAGCAGTGCAGCTCAATCAGTGCAGACGCCGCATAACAGTGGCGCTCTTACGTCGAAAAAGCGAACTGGACATTTTTCGCTGAGGCGACGATGACGTTTTTTAAGTGAAAATTGCCCATTTTATATGATTTTAAACTTTACGTCGCGATATCTCCGCTCGTAGTTCACGTAAAATAAAAATAAAAACACTTTCATTATATGATTCGACCCCAAGCTTTCGATTAAGCCTACTTAGAATTCGATCGGTTCCGTTAATGAGATCCGATAATCGAAGGATTTCTTATACGACGTCTCGCGTAAATAAAAAAAGAAAAGAAAAGATATAATAAAAGAAAAGAAAGAAAGATAAAAGAAAGAGGCACGGCCGTGTCCCGGCGCCTCGCTTTGCGTAAAGGACCTATCACACTACAGACTCCCGACTCTGAGCCGACTACTGACTCAGACTCCCGACTCAGAGTCCATCAATTACACTACGAAGCTTCTGACAAGCTTTGACTCCTGACGTAGCTTTACACTTTAAACATTTATCATGCCTTTCGTGAAAAAAAATTATATGTTTCATCGGTATAATTAACGCCACAAGAAAATTGCAGCATTATTGATGTTAATTATTGTAAATAAGTTAAACGAAAGACAAATTTGCTCACTTGCAGCGCTGGGTACTATAATGTACCGGAAATGCCGGAACCGATTTCCGAAGTTTAAAACGGCATTTTAGAAAATAATAATTATATTAATCTCATTATAATTCAGCCAGCACGTATATGTATAAAGGATATTAGACATACATCTTTTTTACATTCGTGCTGTCTGAGTTTTAGAGATTAATGTCAAACACGTAGTGAACGACATACGTAGTCTCGTCTGTGCCGGTTTCGTCGATCAGAGACGGCTTATAGCACGTTAAATATATTTACATTTTTGCCCACCTTGTTAATGCCAATGTACTAAAGTACATATAGTTGACTATGAACGTAAATTATGATTGCATTTAGAGAATTGCACCAATGACGAGGTACTCTTAACCTCGTCGGTGGTTGCACATACTTCCGGTACATCATCGTCGCCAACGCCGCACTTGGTATTAACTGATGTACAGATTTCAGCCTCACCAAAATCTATGGAGTTCGGTCTTCTGGTTCTAGTCTTCATGCAGCAACTACACCATTTAGATATACCTAGCCTGTAAGCTATTGTAAAAAAAAAAAATCGCGCAGAACTGGATTGAACCCGAGTCCGCGATGGGATAATCTTTGATCTTAGTACTTCGGCTACTGTTTTCTTACAAATTAATCTAACGGAACTGTACATAAATATTACTATACATTTTTATTAACTGTTATTAACTGTTATTAATCCAGTGAGAAATGGTTGGTCAAATCAATGTCGAATCGACATTGAATCGATGTTTTTTGCGTTGAAAAGGCATCAATTCGACGTTGACTCGATATCTTTTCAATCATCACTTCTCACTGAGAAATAAACATATAATTAGGTTACATTACCAACTATCAGATAATTAAAAAATGCCTTAGAGATATCTTTTAATAATGTCTTAAAGACACCAAAAAGAATGTCTTTAAGACGTTTTTAGAATATGCATGTTGTGTGGGGTATAGCATTCTGATTGATACAACTATTTAAATAGATCAGCCTATTTATGTTAAATAATTCCCCAACCACTTTCTGGTTGCCATACTTAGATCACACGCAACTACATTGATGTAGTTGACACACCAAAGTAAAATAGTCATATTAACCATATACATAACTATCACACAAATATAAGTAGAGTGATACAGCTATCTGCTCACAACTAAATATATTTCGTTAGACGTACTAAAGTTTTTTTCTCGGTGTATAATTATACGAAATTATATGTATAAATATGTATATATATGTAAATATATGTATAATTATACGAAATCATATACATACCCGAGAAAAAATGGGTTTTTATATATATATATATATATATTTACTTATGATGACATATATAATTATATATGAAAAAAACATTTTTTCCCGGGTTGAAACATTGAAGTATAATTAATTACAATCAGCATAAAACATGAGTGCACTACATATAAGTGTAATTCTGTATCATTAACTTTAGTTTTCCTGCGGATGTGAAAACATCCTCAGTTCAATCAGTGTACTTTGACAGAGACGTAGAAATACAATACAGCAGAAATAAAATAATCTACAAGTTGATTTTCTCAAATAATAGATTTCTACAAATCTTACTTAAACATTGAAGTGTGTGAATTATGTTATATTGTTAATTGAATATAGTTTAGTGCAGTTTTAGGAGCTCAATATAAATTTACAATTTAATATTTCCGTCAAATTTGGCTCAATATTAACATTCTACGCAGAATAGTACAAAGTTCAGATTCGCAATGGTACTTGCAGAATTAACCGGGGCTTTCATCATTACCCTAAGTATTCTGTACATTTATTTTAAATTTGTAATATTTAATTTTTGGCGCAAGATGGGTGCATTTTACGTTGAACCTATTGTACCTTTTGGAAATGTAATGGCTCTCGTAACTGGAAAAATATCTTTGGGTAAGTATCTCTATTATAATATTTAATATTAATCTATATAGTATATGAATATATGTATATTTATTTTCTGTAAACTTTCTATACGTTTTTTATTAATTCTAATAGTTGATTAAAAATTGTTAAATAAAAATAATATTTGAAAATAGAAGGACTTAAAGAATCCAACAGTAAAATAGTAAATTAACATTTACATTAACATTACATACGCATACAATTCCCATTAAAGACATATTTGTATTTTACAAGAATAATTGCTACATAAACTATTATAATCCTAAATTATCATATTTTATTTATTATTTAGATTTATTATTACGAAGTTACATTACAATTTTCTAAAATAAATAATTTATCGTGTTGTTTATTAAATTTCTAATTGAAAAATACTACGGAATTAAGTGAAAAAATTCGTTAACAGGTGTTTTCTTCCAAGATATCTACATGAAATATAAGAATCATCGAGTTATTGGAATATATGTATTTTTTAAACCACAATTGATAATCGCCGATCTTGATCTTATTCGAATTGTTTTGACAAAGAAATTCGAAAATTTTCACGACCGTGGAACGTATTGCAACGAAAAAATTGATCCATTGTTCACACATTTGGTCTCATTGCCCGGAAAGAAATGGCAAAATTTACGCGTCAAGTTGACACCCACTTTTACTTTGACAAAATTAAAACAAATCTTTCCGCTTGTGAAAGACTGTGGTGAAGAACTCGTAAAATATTTGAACAGTAAAGCAGAGATAGGAGATTCTATCAACATGAATATCATTCAAAGGTAAAAATCTATCATACTAGATCTATCAAACAGCATAATATATAAATAATGTAGTTTAGATTTAAACTCCTATCCATTTTCCATTCCTTCCATTAATTCTTCTGAATCTTCTTTATAATATAGAATTTGTTCTTGCAGCATTATCTCCTTGATACACTAATATTTCCTTATCCGTATTAATTAATGCTTCTGTAATATTTCAATATCTATAATATCATTCACAAATTTTGATAGAATTTACTAAAATTTAATATCTTCTAATTTTACCAGATATGCAATAGATGTAATCATGTCAACGGCATTTGGTATTAAATCTAATTGTATTGAGGAACCAAATAACGAATATCATATCCAGTCAAAAAAAATTTTCTTCATGAATCCAATTTATTTAGTTATGGCTATGTTTTGGCCGCAAATTATGGAATTCTTTTCCATCCCTATCACGGATCGACAGGTTACTATCTTTTATACAAAGGTGTTTCAAGAGAATGTGAAATATAGGCAAGTTCATAAGATCGTCAGACATGACTTTATGAATCTTCTCATTCAACTTATGGAAAGAGGCTACATTGAACCTGATGATAAGAAGAAAGCTACCAATAAACCATGTAAATATTTATTTTAGTTATTATATATGTAGATTTTAATAGTCTCTTTATATGTCTTAAAGATTGTTATTACAATTTTGTAAATCAAGAAATTAAGATTCTTTTTAAAGTAAGATTATACACAAGCTTATATTTTATTTATTTGCAGTAACCATAAATAAACTCACAATGGCGGAAGCTATAGCACAAAGTTATCTTTTCTTCTTAGCTGGATTTGATTCCTCCTCAACGGTAATAACATTTGCTCTTTACGAATTAGCTCAACATCAAAATTTACAAGTCAAAGTTCGCAAGGAAATCGATGAAATGTTGACAAAACATGATGGTCTGTCCTACGATGCTTTGAACGAAATGACATATCTCCACAAAGTAATAAATGGTAAGTATATTAAATATCAAGAATATTCTGCTGTACATGTACGTTCAAATAAATGGCTTGTATAGAAAAGATGTATTTCTATGTTCTCCTTTTCAGAGACTATGAGGAAATATCCTCCTCTTCCACTGTTGAATCGCAAGTGTACTGAAGAAATAGTCTTACCGACTACGAATATTCGTGTGCCAAAGGGGACTTCAATTACTGTACCGGTGCTTGGACTACATCGAGATCCATCTTTATATCCTGATCCAGATAAATTTGATCCTGAACGATTCAATGCAGACAAGATAGCACAAAGACATCCTTATGCATTTTTACCATTTGGAGAGGGCCCACGAAACTGCATTGGTGAGAATATAAATAAACCCATTATGTAAAATGCGTAATTAATAACAAATCATTATTAAAATTACTTTTATATTTTTGCATGTTTTTTATAATATTTGCGTTCAAATTCACAATGTGGTGCGATTCTATCATTACATTCAAAATTTTCTACAATCACATTTACGAAATATACTTTATTTTGTAGCAAGTTTATTATTTAATATTTAAATATCATATAATAATTTTAATAATAACATTAATAAGTATTCAAAGACATTTTTTGTTTTATTTGATATTTTTCTAATAGCATTGAACATATCTGAAAATATATTTAGAATTAAAGTTTTATTAAATTATCTTAATGAGATGTATGCTACTATATTTCTTATTTTATGTTAGTCAATTTATGTTATATAAATTGTTCAAAGAAACTTGCTAATATAATAGTTGTTAGACGCGAACGTCTAACGAGTCTCATTAGTATTATTAATTTTTCAGGTGCACGGTTTGGCTACATAACGGTGAAAATTGCACTTGTGAGTCTTCTTTCGAAATATAAGTTCAAACCTAGCCCACGGACTGCAGTACCGTTAATTTTTCGCCCAAAAACTCTTGGTCTTTCAGTAACAGGCGGTGTACATCTAATCATTGAATCACGATAAAATATTTGGGTTCTTGTGTAAAGTAAAAATATTTCTAGCTTTAGCTTACTGAAAATATATACAAATCGTTTCTTGATGTGTTAAAAATACCTCTACATCTTTTTCTGTCTAAACTAATATCCAATACCATGTTTATAAGTCACCATGAATTGCTTAGAAATCGGATTATTATTTAATTCTTCATAGCTTTGCACGTTGTTAAACTTTAAGGCCCTGTTACACTACAGACTCCCGACTCTGACTCGACTACTGACTCGGACTCCCGATTCGGATTCCCGACTCAGAGTCCATCAATTACACTACGAAGCTTTTGACAGGCTCTGACTCCCGACGTAGCTTTACACTTTAAACATTTATGCCTTTCGTGATAAAAAATTATAAGCTTCATCGTTATAATCAACGCCGCAAGAAAATTGAAGCATTATTAATGTTAATTATTGTAAATAAATTAAACAAAAGACAAACTTTTGGAAAAAGATTATAAGTCAAACCTTGGACTGGAAGAAGACAGGAACAAGGTATCATAATTTATTTGCAAAGTTCGGTTAGGAAACCGTGATAAGTTTCGAAAGTATGTTTTATTATTTACATTCTACGTTTATTCTTTATTTTTAATTATATATAAAACAAAATTTTTTAATGACGAAATGACGTTATGATAAATAAATTTTTATAATTTAATGATGATTAACAATTTAAACAATGATTAACAAATCGCATTTTGCTCTATAGATGTCTTCGAATGGACAAAGCTACATTTGAAGAATTATTGAATAAAGTTTCATCCTTAATAATAAAGCAAGACATTCATTTGAGAAAGAGAATTCTACCTGCTGAAAGATTATCTCTTACTTTGACACTTAGCTACTGGTATTTCTTCTTGAATCTTATATCCTTTTTCTGTGCTGGAACTTTGCTCTATAGTCTATGATTATTCTCTTTTTTTATCAAAACACTTGTAGAAAACTAGTCTCCGCGCGTGTAATAATTGGACAGTCGTATCTTGCATATTGCAAATTATATAACATTGCAAATTATGTAACATGCAAATTATATAACATTCTTGAAAAGCAATTATATGTTTTTTTTTCACACTAATTGATTCATCTCATTATTCTATATATAAAAGTATCGAGGTAAACTTGCAAAAAATGAATAGTATACGAGATATTGTATATAGTAAAGTCGCCAATACTGGCACAGACCTTATAAAGCGACACCCCCTATTTCTCGGAAATTAAACATTATACTGTATGAATACTGATAAAAACATGGTCCCCTTAAATAATTAAAGAAATAGAAACTCATAGTTCATACATTCGTGGTTTTTTTCTATATAAAATCTGATAAAAACGAATTCTTCAAGAGCGAAAATAAAATTTTTACGATTTTCTCTTACAAATTGGATAGTTTAAACAATAGGGAATGTATTATGGATAATATTACATTATTTTATATATTTGTAGCTTCCTAAGACTGTTTTTATTTATATATGTATCTGTCATATTTGCCTCGTAATGCAGTTTTAAACATAAAATTGCTCCTGTAGCGTTAAGCGGTCTACATTTCTTCGTGAGAACAGATCATAGGTTTTAAATTTTCTTTATTCTCAAAATGTTTTGTTCTAACCTTTTAATTTTATAAAATTAGTTGTTTAATATATAAAAATATATTTTACTACTTAATTACACGATTTATTTATTTTTTTCTTTTTCATGATCTTTTTTCTCATAATACGGTTTAAAACATAAAATTGCTGTATAACGGTACATTTCTCAGTAAGAATAAAAGGTATAGTAACATAGATCTGATAATATCACTAAAGTTGGCAATTTTTACCTCACTTATTGTAATCTTAAATACGTGTTCCAGTTTTGGAGCCCAATTTCTCAGACGCTCTTTTTGACATGTGTTGTGAAAATATTAATTATGTACAAAATATGAAATAGTATTATAATGACTACACCATTTGACAGAAGACACTTTCTAGTTTGTATTTCTGCTATCAAACTCTTATTTTTAGCTTTTGTTTAAAAACCATTGTTAATAAACAAACTGGTGTGCCGGTATTGGTGACTTTCCTCTATTATATGTCAAATGTGTATCAGAATAAAATATAAAATGTCTCGTATTCAATTGATTTTCTATTTTAAGGTTTGACCTACAATCTTTTTCCAAAAGTTTTGTCTTTTGTTTGTCTTTTGTTTATTAATTTACAATAATTATTTACAATAATTAACATTAATAATGCTGCAATTTTCTTGCGGCGTTGATAATATCGATGAAGCTTATAATTTTTTATCACAAACGACATGATAAATGTTTAAAGTGTAAAGCTACGTCGAGAGTCAGAGTCTGTCAAGAGGTTCGTAGTGTAATTGATCGACTCTGAGTCGGGAGTCCGAGTCAGTAGTCGGGTTAGAGTCGGGAGTCTGTAGTGTGATAGGGCCTTAACTTGGCGCGCGAGACTACCGTGCCTCTTGATCTGACACATCTTTGATACAAATCCTTAAAACATTTTTTAAAGTCCTTAGTTGGAATGTTGTTTAAAACATTGGTTACCTTCATCGTGAATTATCGTGAAGTAATTTTTGGTCAAGAAAGAAATTGTTGAGATTAGTCACCCAATTTATTTGTCAGATCAGATCCTCTCGAATTTGATGCGGTCCTAAAAACTAGAAAACATTATGAAAGACAAACATTTTTAAGACATCGAAGATATTCAGAAGAATATGACGAATGCTAAATATTCTAACCGCGATCTTTAAAAAAAGTTTTGAGGCTGTATCAAAGATGTACTAAGTGTATTGATGTTATGGGAGATTATTTCGAAAGATAAAATATAACATTTTGTTATCTATGAGATGTCTATATTTTTTTATTGCTACAGTCAGAGAACTTTGTTTTGTATTGTCAGATCTTATATTACGGACAAAACTGACAATGAGTGACGATATTCTCATTTCCCAGAAATTGATTCTTATCGCGATCAATCGCGATGTTTCTGCCGTTCCTTAAATTCTACCTAGAAAATTCCCGGATTTCAAGACGAAAGAAAAATGTTTGGTTTGCCTAATGATTGAACTCGCTCGATGCAACGCTCCCGGTGATGGTAATCGATTAATTGCGTGGATGTAAAAACTATTATGGAAACATCAACGTATAATACGCTTCCTGCGATCTAATTTTTTCAAAGTATTTGTGCAGAAATTAAGTGACAGTGGACGAGTCAGTTATCCGAAGATATATCACACTGTGGCGAGTAGATGTAATAAGATCAATGAGAATTCTTTTGAAATTATATTTAGAAGAACAGAAAAAATACAGAATTTCTTAAAAAAATTGGTATTTTCTTGAAATTAAAAAAATTTATATATTTTTTATATTACTACTTCTTTTTTCATTAATATAGATATAATATTATTCACGTTGCTAATTATTTATCGTATATAGCGATAAGAATTGACTCTTCTTTTTATTACTAAACTGACAATGAGAGAAAAATATAGTTACTTTTGGCCGTAATTTTATAATATTTCCAACAATAAATATGATTAACTTAGCTATGTGCATCATTATGTTAACCATAATTATCGTTAGAAATATTATAAAATTTAGTTGAGGCCAAAAGTAACTACATTTCTAATATTATATATTATTCACATTGCTAATTCTTCATCATATTCTTCACCAGCGATAAGAATTGACTCTTATCATTTACATAATGCGGGTTTTTGCTCTTCCCTGGAAAATTCAACTTTCCATGATTATTCACAAAGTTAATGACCCACAGTACACATTTATATAACGCTGCACGCGTGGATTTAAAATTTTGAGAGACTTCTTCGTCACGGCGTTTCTTTCGGATAGCTTCTAAATAACGAGTGAAGTCGACAATTCCGCGTTATTCGAGCGTGGTCGCGCGCAGGAAAGAAATAGAGGAGGAGAAAAGCAGTGTATACACGCGGGAACGTGGAAAGGCGCTTTTTCCCTCGCGCGAAAAACGCATCTCGGTCGAGGAGGAGTCACTCCGGAAATTGTGAAACGAGCGGTCGGTCCTTCGTTCCTTCCTCGGATCCTCCCCCTGCCCCTTGCGCGCACTTTTCTCTCTTCCTCGTCGCTTCCGTCCATCATCTGATGCTCGTTGCACGCGTAGTTTGGCGCTCTTTACGATCGATTACGAGGCCGTAGATCCTGAGACACCTAGCTAAGTGTATAGGGACGATATTTCGAAATGGAAGAGAAACGTTGAGATTGCCGGCTATGAACTCTTTCGTTTTATACTATCTTTCACTGCAGCGAGTACCCTCCTCTCGCCCGCGCCGCGACGTTCACTCTTTATCTGCCTCCTTCCCTCCTTCCCACCTCCGATCCCCGTGGGTATACTCTTTACGAGAAGACGTGTGCACGATGAGAAAAATAAGGTCCGAACGTATATTAGACGGCAACGGGGCGGTCTATCGGTTATCGGCGAGAAATATTGCGGATCGACAGCGGCCGGCGGTCGTTTCTCTGTCACCGAATCGATATTTGCGCGCTGTGTAACTCAGAACGGCCGCCCTGTTTTCATCCACATCATTTCTTAAACGTAATTTTTGGCGCTTAACGGAAACTCAACGGAGTGGGAAGATTCGCCGCGCGAATGAATTTCGGGCGCGGACGAGCGGGAGCTCTCCGTGTAATTTCAATTTACATCGGTTCCCCTCATCCGAAATAGATTGGAAAGAGACTGCTCAAACAGTAGTTTGAATCGCCATATAGAGGAACGGAAGTGAGAACGTTCGGCGCGCGGCGCGATCGTTACCGTTCGAATTCTCGTTCTATCGGCCTTAATTACGTAGCCGCAAATATTCCGCGATACGACATCCGATGGCGTTCTTAGAGGAGCATTTTACTTCTCCCCAAGAACGTTACGTGCGTTCGGCAAACCTTCGTTAACGAGCTGCGACACCATTGCACTTGTGAGAGAAAAATATAGTTGCTTCTGGCCTCAACCACAATTTTATAATATTTCTAACGATAATTATGGTTAACATAATGATGCACGTACAGCCAGGGACAAAATTATTTGGCACCCTATTAAAATGAAGTTTCTTCAAAAATAATACTTTAATAATAACAGCAATACATTACACCATACATAATTGTCGGGTATATCGTTTGATAGAGCAAAGTTAACTTTACGGTAAAAAACATTTTGTATTTTGTGTTAAAGTTTTCCTGTGTAGAAAGTTTTGTGTTAAATTTCTAACAAGATCGGATGTTAATTTAACATTTCATTGTATTATTTAAACTTTTCTATGTTAAATTAATATTAACCATTTTTAAGATTTAAAACACAATTTATATGTAAGTGCATGAATTCTTGGTGACATATTTTATATGTTAAAATGAACAGATAAATTGTGTTACTTTCCTTTTTATAACAGTTACCATGTATTAAATTGACACAATTCTTATGTTAGTCATTATAAAAAAATCAAAATAAAAGTAGATACTTCTCTCAAATATTAAAATAACATTTTATCTTAGTTATATTTAACATTATACATGTGTCAATTTAACATTAAACTTTGATTTCTGATAGCGTTCAAATGTTAAATTTTTGTGTTAATTTTTTACATATTATTTTTGTTACTTTTTAACACATTTGCTTTATGTTATATTATGTTAAATTAACACAAAAATTTGAGTGGATTAATTGAAACGTGTGAAATGTATTAAATTTAACACAAAATTTTTTACTGTGTAAGAATCCATTTTGCAAATTGCTGTACCATAATTTTTAACGGAGATATGAGTCATTAAAGACAAAATGTTTATTTTAACCATTTTTTAAATTCTTGATAACTCGGAAATAAGAAAGCACATAGATATTTTAGCAGAGAAAAGAATCGAAGAGAAAACTTCATTTTTACACATGGAATAGTGGAAAACTTTCTCAGATTTTTTCTAAACTATTTACAATAATTAAGGGAACACTTCTTCAAGAAATAAGCAAAATTCAAACAATTGTTACTTTATCAAAAGTTTTCAAAATCCAAATTTTAAAAAAGGATTTTAAATCTTAAAATTTTCACATTCGAATAATTTATATGATATTTAAGTTTTTAAAATTTTACATACCAAAAATGACAAGCTGAATAAAACAAAAAATTTTCTTGTCACTTTTAGGCGTGTCATAAGCAAAGGAAACAATTTGAGAAAATGTTCAACTATTCCGTGTAAAAGATTAAAATTTTCTCTACAATTCTTTTCTGTTATAAATTTTTCTATGTTTTCTTATTTCTGAGTTATCAAGGATTAAAGAAAAAAATTGCTAAAATAAACATTTTTAATATGATTGCTCAAAATGCATGATCCATTAAAAATTATTATTTGATTTTGATCTCACTAGCTAGTTTTATAAAATTGATGGTATTGATAAAAATTATTGTTTGGCAATTTGAAAAATAGATTCTTAAAGTTGAGACTTTGCTCTAACAAACGATATAATCGATGATTATGTATGTTGTAACGCATTGCTATTGTTGTTGAAATATTATTTTTAAGGAAATTTTATTTTAATGGGGTGCCTAATAATTTTGTCAATGGCTGTAGTTAAGTTTATTATTGTTATATTTATTGTTAGAAATATTATAAAATTACGGTTGAGGCTAAAAGTAACAATATTTTTCTCTCAGTGTGTCGCACTATCCGGCCACGCATCTCTCTCGTATCTTCGCATAGAAATAGACGGTTACACAACTCCATTTAGCAATTAGTAATTAACGTAGTCAATGCACCAAACGAATTATCATACGCGAGATCGGCACCGGGGCATGAATAATCGCTCGAGAGGTGAGTAATTGCAAGCACACTTCAATTAACTCTCCCGTGACTTCCATTAAAGGTATCTAACCGCTCTATTAGAGACGCACGCTGAACTCGACATCGACCCCGACGAGGTATCAAAGTGCTTTAAGCATTCGCATCGGAAATTACCAGATCACACACGGTGTCCGGTGAATTACGGCGCCTGGCGTGACGCCGTGCGGGAAAACGGCCATTCGACGGAGCGCGCCTCGCAACTTTTCTCTCGCGCGATTTATACTGCCTTCCCTTCACTCCCCGGGTGGAAATTAATCCGGGGCAGTTCATATTTAACATTGCCCTGTATAGGCATTACTAAGACATCCAAAATAAAGGCTTGTCAAACTTAAGCCTATTTAGGACATGGTTGGGACAGTTTGCCTAGGTATAACCACGTACAGGGCCCAAAATGGTTTTGACTTTTTCTGCAGCTGTACTTAGGTTTGTCCAGTTTCAGCCCGTACAGGGCCCAGTTCGGATTTGACTTTTAATTATATTAAAGGTAGAAAATGTACGAAATTTAATTGTGCGAAAGATATAATATATCAATATAACTTTCAAATTATTGCTTTTCTTGATTTATTAAGAGGTCATTACTCATCGGATTTTAGACTCATTAAAATTTAATTGAGGCAACGTTATATCTTTTAATTTTAGAACCAACTTCTCTTCCATATATTGAGCCAATATAAAAACTTTAGTTTGAGTCAATTTTGGCACTGGGTTTACAGCTTAGGAAAAATTTCCACACGGGGCCAGACTAAAATTTTTATATTGGAAAGTTTCCTACAAGTTTGGAAAGCAATACGGGTCCTAGATAAAAAAGTGTGACGATCTTAACTTGGGCCTAAAGTAAGGAAAGTCAGCTAGGCCCCAGTTACAGCCTAGGAAAGATTTCCACACGGGTCGGTGTATTAACAGAAAACGAGTCAAGCTCGCAAAATCTCAGCGTTATCCCTAGTATCGTTCGCCGCTTCTTAGATACATGAGCGGGCGAGAAGTAAACCGTCCGCACGTCCCAAGGAGATAAAGTCGGTCATTTTTTTCTCGCCTCGCTGGCGCTCCTCCTTCGACGCGAGGAGGAAAGAAAGTGGACCGCGCTGTTGGTCAAACTAATAAAAGACGGCTTATCGCTCCGCGAAACCGGCCATCTTGCACAGCTTGCGGGAACCTGCGACTTTTGCCCCCAGGGTCGAAGACAAAAGGAGGAAAAGGGAGAGACAACTGGCGTCCGAGCGAAGAAGAAGGTCATATGCGCCGCGGTGCTGGAAGTTGTCGGACGGACACGGGAGAGAAGTCGCGCTGAGAATACTCAGAAAGTGATCACGCGCGTCGATCAGATGAACGACAAGGCGACAGACAGAGAATTGCGGCTGAAAATGATCTCTCGCGCGCCTTTACTCGTACATTCCGCGTTTAGATGGCTGAAATATTCAAATTATTCGCGCGGCTTAATCAAATTTCTCTATCGTCGTAAATAAACGCCGCGAAAAATAACACTTTTATCGCGATGGTTAAAGATGATTGGGACATTTTGCACATTAATACTTATTTACGGCGGCAAACGAGATAACGTGCCGTATATTGTCATATAAAAATGTCGCAAGAAGCGGGACGTGGGAAAAGGGTCGCGCGCGATCCGTTTATCGGATGCAATTGTCGTTATTTATGCTTGTAAAGGTAATTAACTTATCTGACTGTTCACTACCGTATATACTGGATATATCGCGTAAATTATGGCTCTATTGTCGGGGGTTTTTTGCTTTCTGTAAAGTGCTCAATTCGCGGCTTATTCGTAGCTTTAGCATTATCGCGTGTATTATGCTTTATAGCGTATAAACAAGCAATTCACTAAGACAATTTTAAAACCGTTGTTCATTAAACGCTGTCCTGTATTTGCAGTTTGTTTCACTAATAAATTTCGAATTCTCTTCAAATTAATACCAAATTGTTTTGCTAAATTAATTAACGGTTTCACAAATTTAAAAGTTAAATTAATAAAAATGCGTTATAAAGAATTTCTTTTAAGTAGCATTAAATTCATGAAATCGTTAATTAATTTAACAAATCAATTAACTTTTAAATTGATAAAAGTGCGCGTTATGAAGAATTTTTCAAGTAACATTAACTTCCTAAAATCGTTAAAAAAAATGATGACAGGACAAAACTAATAATCCCGTACTAAATATTATGCGAACGGAATTCTTTCAGTGCGGTGAAGATATGAATTGCGCGAGATAGGTAATTCTGTTAGTTTTTACGTTTCACGATTACACACTTCCGGCAGATGATGACCGAACTTTAGAGGACGGAAAAATATCTCGGAAAATGGCCGGTCGTTACGGCCGACACCGGGGTTAACAGGCCGGCATAACTTAGTGGGCTTTAACAACGCACAACCGACGGACACGCCGCTGAATCTAATAAAAGTTGGTCAGCGTGAAACCGCGGCTTTAACGAGAGTCGGGGATCTCCCTGCGCGTCCACCGAAGGCGGCCGGTTCCAGCTTATTAAAAGCGAAACGGCC
Source organism: Tetramorium bicarinatum (assembly GCA_928718305.1). NCBI lineage: Eukaryota > Metazoa > Arthropoda > Insecta > Hymenoptera > Formicidae > Tetramorium > Tetramorium bicarinatum. The sequence goes on along the minus strand of OV788323.1, from coordinate 5,656,400 downwards.
TTAATAAACAAGCCGGCAAAAGGTCCGTCGGTCGAAACTGACTTTCGACTACCTTTTCCCATCCGCCTCGCCCCGAAACGAAAAGCACTCGACAACGCCGACAATTACGCTCCGCCGATTTTCATCCCTCGCCCCGTGTGCCCCTTTCGGCACTCCCGGCACACTAATGTGACTCGACAAATCGACAATAAAGCATCGGCTATCTCGAGTGTGACCAAGTTCCTGCTCTGCAGTTTCATCGTTGCGTCGAATCTGGCGCGCGCGTGATCGAAAGGGACGAAACGTATCACCGAACGCGAACGGTAAAACCGGTTTGTACAATCGTTCAACGTTATTGCTCCGTTAGCTCGGCGACAGAAGAGGTAATATCATCTTCTTACGGGAGCTTTCACGCTGGCTTCGGTCCAGCTTGTTGATAAATCAAGAACAATTCGACAGAGAAGTGCAGGTAGCAATTTTATCCATGCATAAAATTCTACTCTTGTGCGGTCGCTCGCTTTTTCCAGAGAGTCCTGCCCCCCCCCCCTCGCCCTTCTGCAAGAATCCGCATTCGAGGCACATAATTCCTGGCCCGAGCAGATTCGCCCTCGCGAATAGACGCCAACCGCAATAGTCCGTCTATATCCGCGTGTTGGTTAGATATTATTTTTTCGCCGGCGGCGAGGCGAGATAATAGTGGCTCACCGAAACGAACGAAAGCATAACTCTGCCCGATAAAAAGCTTTTATTACCGGCAATTAGGATAAGCCTGCAGATACACTCGCTCGTTTCCCTACGTTCCCTCGCGACGCGACGCAGCCGCGCTCTTTCCCTCGTCCTTTTCGTGCTTTCCGTCAACGTTCTTTTGAGATCCAAGGAAGGCTCAAAGATCATTTCATCCGAGAACGACATCTTTCAAAATGACCAAATAAATGAACAGTGTTGGGCACGTAATCAGAATTACTAAGAATAAATATATGAAATAATATGCTAACACTAGAAGTTTCAATTTTTTAAAATAAAGGGAATTGATGAAAAGTTATAAAATCAGAAATTTATCTTTTAAATGCTATTAATATAAATACTATTTTTTATTATTAAATACTAATTAAATATTATTATTAATCTATCTTTTGAATACTATTTATATTTATATTTATTATATTTAAATAAAAAATAATTAAATACTATTTTTATATACTATTAATAAATTTATAAATTAATTTAAAAACAGAAATAGAAATGACCAACTTCTAATATTATTTTTGCCTAGTATAAATGTACAATAAAATTCATATATTTCCATATGAGAAATTACTTTCATTATGATATGATACACTGAGATAAAAATATAGTTACTTTTGGCCTCAACCACTATTTTATAATATTTCTGACAATAATTATGGTTAACATAATGATGCATATAGTTAAGTTGATCATATTTATAGTTAGAAATATTATAAAATTGTGGTTGAGGCCAAAAGTAACTATATTTTTCTCTCAGTGTACAAAGATCTGATATCTTTAATGGTATGAAACTTGTTAGAAAGTATTATCGTCGTCTTTTCATTCCCTCATCGCCCGAATCCATACGAGAAATCGGTTGGCACGTTGGCCCGTTAATCTGCAAAGTGCAGTCGTATTATAATCGATCCACGAGATAGCTGCGCTTGCCGCTTCGTCCCGTGCGGCGAACCGTAATCCGTTGTGGACAACGTGCTCGAAGACGGCGTTTCCCATTTGCGTCTCTCATTCTCCGCGATCTCGTCTCGCCGCGTCGCACGGAGCGCATTGTGGGGCGCAGCGGAATCTCCTCGAAACGCCGCGCCGCGCCGTTCGCCATACGCGTCCCGCAATAATACTTTTGGCTACGTTCCCGTGGACCGCGCGAACCACCATTCATGACGCTTGGCCTCTTTCGTTTGCCGTGCAAGCTTCGCGAGGAAGAAAATTTTGGTGGCTAGAAATTTTATCGCGGTTTCCGCTAAGCAGGCCTTACCAGACTAATTATGAGGCGGCGTACACGTAATAGCTCTGTGGTGGGTCACATTGATGCTGCGTCGCGATAATAATCCATACCCCGCAGAATTCTGACATTTACGTGAATTACGTGATCTCGAACTAAAGCTTTAACTTTATTCGGATCACTTTAATCAAAGTGTTAGATAATTCAACCTGCTATGCTGATAACATCGCTGTCAAGAAGTGTTTTCCTAAAATTTATTTGCGATTATTCATTACGTACAGATTTTAGCAAAGAGAAAAAAATAGCTGCAGCTTAAGGATACATCGGAGCTATCCTCGAAATAGTATCAAGTCGATAAAAATTTGTGAGATTGTTCTTCTAGCCTTCCTGATGCAAAAAACTTTAAACGAATCCACTAAACAATTGCTAACGATTTTAATTTTCACTGATTTCACACGTATTCTTATGGAAAGAGATGGTCTTGACGGATAAAAATATTGAAAAAATGGTACCAATGCTTTCATTTTTCTTGTACATCTAGTATACGGATAGATGAAACTATCTGCCAAGTTTCAATTATCTTCGCTATGTCGTTTTAAAGAAATAAATTATAAACTGACAAAAATGTGCTGTCAGTACCGCAAATAATGGTGGAAAAAACATTTGTAATACAAAAAATACCTTTCTTTCTTAGGAGTAAAAATAAGACTTCAATTACAGTCTGAGTTCCTTACATCTAGATTTACCATGCGTAAAGCATAAATATTCAAGCATTTCAAATTTCATGCACTGTTATCTAAGATTGTACCTCAAATACATCCTTGAGAGAAACAAAATTATACCTCTCCGTTAAAGTTTTGTCTCAATAGGCCTGATTGCAATCTCTCTTCTGCTGATAAACGATCGAGAAACGGCGAAAATTCGGTAGATCCGCTCATTTGATAAGCAACGTGCTAATTTTGCCTCTGTGGAAGCTAAGCGGCATTCGCGAATGACGAGGAGGGCGAGAGCCGAGAGATCCAAATGAATCTCTACAAATGACGCTTTCCACCTCGCCGTACGTTCTTCCAGCCTTATTACGCACGGTCCTCCTGGCTGGCTACTTCAGCCTGTCGAGCCCGTGATAACTGGAGGGCGGTGAGTCCGCAGTTATCGTTTGGCAAGAGCGCCAACCGCATCACCACTTTGACACGATAGCTACGTGCAGGCCTAATGGCTAGGTGAGTATGATAGCGGCCGGGCCCCGGCGTCGGGCGAGGGTTGAAACACGAGGGGGATAAAACACGACCGCGAAACGGAAGCTCCTTCCAGGCGCCCCGTCCTGCGCAATTTCGTGTTTTAGAAAACGCGCGTAATCCTCGTTGTTCTCTTTTGCATATCGCGACCTGCTACGTGGAGGGAGCGCGGGGAGGGGGGACCCTTACCCCGCCGGGAAAGACGGTTTGTAAACCGTCCCGGCAGTGTCGGACGCTTAAGTACGTCTAATAGCGCGGGAAATTGTCGTACACCGAAACGCGGGACGGTTATTCGCGATGGTCGACGACGTTCCCGACATCGTTTTCGGCACACTTTCGGCGCACAAGTTAAACGCGTTTGAAATTGTCATACTGAAAGAAAATGTGCAGGTTACTTTGGACTCAACAATTTTATAATATTTCTAATAACACTGTTCGACAAAAAATGACTTTTTTTTAACACAGAAACGAGAATAGGCATTTCCCGTAGTTTTTTAAGACGCTGAATATGAATTCGTTCGTCAAATTGCTCCATCACGTCACAATTTTGAGAAATTTGCAATTAAAGTTGCAAAAATGGCTTTTGTAACAAGCTGTTGAAAAATCACTGTTTTTACGTATTTTGTCATGTTATAACTACGATATGTGATGTGATAGAGAAGTTTCTTTGCAATCAAAATTAAGTATGTTGTTAAGTCACTCAAAAGGAATTTTTAGTGTCAGCTATGATCAATAAAATATTCATGATTAAATATAGGGTCTATTATGGAAAAGCTGTGAATTAAATCATTGATAATTTATCAAATAACTTTCAACAATGTTTATGTAAACTTAAAGCTTTCTTAGGTCGCTGAGAACGAATCCAATGTCAACATTGACAAATTCAAATGGTGGATCCTCACTTACATGTAACATTCAAATAATTTAGAACAGAAATATACATATATTTTACAATTTTTTTCAGATCCAGTTGCAATTTCTCTAATTTCTATACTCATATTTAACCATGAATACTTTATTGACCATAGCTGACACTAAAAATTCTTTTTGAGGGCCAAAAGTCCAAACAATACTTAATTTTGATTGCAAGAGAACTTTTCCAGCACGTTACATTTTCTAGCACGTCCTAGTTATAACTTGACAAAGTACGTAAAAATAGCCCATTTTTGCAACTTTAATTGCAAATTTCTCAAAATTGTGACGTGATGGAGCTATTTGACGAATGGATTCGTATTCAGCGTCAACAATAATCATGGTTAACATAATGACGCATATAGTTAAGTTAATCATATTTATTGTTAGAAATATTATAAAATTATGATTGAATTCAAAAGTAACAATTTTTCTCCAAGTGCAGATATGAGCGAGTCTCAAATCTTTTCGAGATTGCCTATGACAGAGAAAAGATAGATATTTATGCTCTTTTTGCCTTTAAACGCCAAAAATTCGAAATGTCAGACTTCTTCATTTCTCATTTGAGATGAAAATCCTTATAAAAGAATATCGATAGAAGTCATTATTTATCGTAACTTTTTCGCAACCCTCGTGTCCTGGTATAAGTGAGGGCGGAATTAAAATTCCATTAGAATAAAGTCTACTCTCTCGAAATTAAATAAAGAATAAAGTTTGGTTCCTTATTTGCATTCCTCCGAGTTTAATTCGCGGGGAGATCGTGATTTTTCAACAGCTTGTTACAAAGGCCATTCACGTCTCGACGTTCTCGCTATCGGCGTGCTCATTCAGAGACGACTCTCAAGTCTTCTTCCTTCGGCCCTCTCTATTCGCTTCTATTCAGAGAGCATTAATGGCGGTTAATTTATTCGCTGGACGTTGGTTTTACGGGCGCGGCGAGCCGCGCGTCAAGTAATACCGGCCCCGCGAAGTAGCCAGATATCCCACTTTCGGCAAAACGGTAACCGTCGCGCATTCGAGATGGGCTTAATGCGGATATGAGCGGATAAACGACGCCGAGGTATTCCTTGTTATAGTGAACGGCGCGGACCCAAGCAAACCGCAACCTCGTAACTTCATTTGCCCCCATAATACCGTAGCCGCCGCCCCACCCGTAGCTGTAACTCCCGCAGCTCCCGTGATGGCCGAATATATTCACGCCCGGTACGTATCTTAAGCTGGTTTAGAGAGATAGCTAAGCTATTCATGCATTGTTCCCGCTGATGGTTTATTGATATTACGTGTAGTACGCGGGCGATTATGCAGAGGGGAGGATTAAGAAGCGGAGACTTCATCCGCGCGCAGCGTGTTAATCGGACACTCGTGAAATTAGTTCTCGTTAACAGCTCACCGGGGTCGGGGCGGAAAGTAAGACTAACAAAGAGCAAGGAGCCTCGGCAGTGCCGAGCAATCCGGTTAGATATTTAATCTAAACGCGAGCGACGGCGGCAGCGCGCGACAGTCTTCGGCTGTTTGTTAGCAAACTCTATATATTAATCCGGGAAAACTCCCGGTGACGCGCAAGGATGCCGGGGCGATCCATCTCTCCCATTAAATTTCGATAACGCGACGAGATTTCAGATTACTTTATCCGGATTCCGAGCATCCGAGCTCGGAATTAGGACACGTTCGGGTCCGCAGCTGAAGTGTGATTTATTTCTCCGGTCCAAGACTCTTCTCCGAGAATCTCTGTTCGCGCGTTTACGCTGTCGCGTTTAAAGGGGACATATTTTACGGCGCCGCTATACCTGGCGACTAAACGCTAACCGGCTCTTTCAGGTGGAAAGTATCGCCGAGCTGATTTCCCGGAATTGATACGTATCCTCGACAAATTCGCCGGCAAAAGATTTCTACTTTCTGTTCGCGGAAGCTAACATTTCCTTCGCGGAAAAAGCATGCAGGTTTGTTTCATAAACTCACTTTGACAAACTCACTTTTATAAACTGAGCGATTTATTTCGTTCGCGGAATGACATTCTCTGTGAAAGGTTCACATTTATGCCAACAATTCGATGAGTTGTCGCTCATTCGTGTGTAGTAACTTTTTTTATAAAAAAAAATAAAAAATGTATTAAAATACGAAAAATAAATAAAAAACATTTTCAGTAAGACATTTCACATTGAGAATTATTATACGACCGTTCAGATTAATCAATTATGTTTGAATAAAATTTAATCAAAAGCAGAAGGAATGATTCAAGCAGCACAAATTTTTAATTATATTATTTTTAAATAGACTCTCTCTCTATTTCTCTTCCTCTCAATACTAGAAATATGCAAATTAAGAATTTGATATTGAATCGATTTTTATTTTCCATTTTTGAATTCGAATCGAATCGAATCAAGAAAATTTCAGCCGAATCGAAATATTTTTATTTAATTATCACTTAATAATCATTATTAGATTGAATTTTAATACGTAGGTAATAAAGGTAATATTTTAATGTAAAAAAATTATATAAACCACCTATTAACTTTTTGAGGCATGGCGGGATTAAAAGTGTCCCACCTGTTTGATATGTAAATATGCACGGTGGGTTACTTTTTATATCATCTCGAAAAATTACAATATTTTTTTTCTTATTTGTAATTTTCGTAATTTTACTTCCTTATTAGTTAAAATTATCCTACTTTGTTAAATTTTATAAAAATAAAATTTCTGTGAAACATAATTTTTTTATTTTCTAAAATTCCGTGCCACAAAGGGTGAACATAATCGTATTGTTTTGCTTATTAATGCGAAATATGATTTTATAAGATTGATAATACATACATGATTCGTATTTGAATAATCTAGATTTGCAATTTTCAAATGGTTCAGATTCGATTCGTAAAAATTGAAATTCAAATCAAACCGATTCTCATCCAATTTAAATAGATTCAATTCTTTTTCGAATAGTTTCCACATCTTTACACATCTTGATACATAATCATTGTGCAAAAGACATTAAATGGAAACGTTCACCGAAATATGTATAAAAAACCCGGTGAAAATTCCGCTAAAATAATATTAGAAATTATCGTTAAAAAAAATTCGTAAAAATAGGTATTTTTTTGTTCCCTCTATCTTCTTGGAATGTATCCTCTCCAAGCCAATTTTTTAAATAACATTAAAACATAACATTACTAAAATTGGTCGACAAATGTGATTAATCGGAATTAATCTCAAAACAAAGTTGCTGTTAATGGATTGCCTTATTATGCGAGACAAAACGACTAAATCTACGTTTCTAAAAAGGAAAAAGAGAGCTACGCCACGAAGATGAAATAAACGCGAAGTCAGGACTAAAGTAATACGATAGCTAGCTACCGCGCAATCAAACTGTTTGCGGAACGAAGCACTACTCTCGCGCTATGAAGCCGAAGGTACACTTTCAATGTGTCGGAGAATTTATACTCAAACTTGGGTTCGTTTCTACCCTATCTGTTGCCGTGCCGCGCTGTTCGTTTACAGTTTCTAGTCGGACACGTAAATCTATCCGCTCACAGTTGAATTCCGCTGGGCACATAAAGTCCAGTTTGTTACGGATTCCGTACAACTGCAACGAGATGTTACTAGATGATGTTCTTTGGAGAAATAATATAATCCTTGCACTACTAAATGGAATACTACGTTATTATCATAACAGAATAAAACAAAGCAGTCGCTTTTGATTCTATTTATAAAAGCGATTTACAAACTTCAGAGATCCCAAATTAAGGTAAATTCACGATCTAAAAATTAAAAAAAAAATGAAAAACGATTACTGCACGTATTTAGGCAATTTATAACCATTTCTATCAATGTAGATCAACTTCAATTTCGGTTTAACTTATTGTTTATCTTTCTCTAGTTCTAAGAATTGGAAAAAGACAAAAACCAAGTTAAATCGAGATTTAAATTAACCTACATTGGTAGAAATGGACATTAAAAAATACAAGAGAATAGCAGCAAAATTAATCGAGTTTTTCTAAGAATATATTTATTTGCTTCCATCAAATCACTTGGTTGTGAGAAAAAAAAGAGACTATCGTCGCGTCGATTGTTAATTACTAAATGTGTAATAATACAAGAGTGCGCGACGTCGGAGCAACGGGGAACGAGATATCACCGGTTTTTGCCGTTTTCGAAATGGATTTTTGTATCAAAATCCTGGGTGGCCAGTCAGCGATCGCGCGAATACTTCGATTGCCGCGCGGCATTCCGTTCGTTTCCATCCCATGCCGCTCCATGAAAAATCCTTTGAAACAATCGACGCGTAAAAAATCCGCGGGCGCTTTCCCAATGGTTCGTGAAAACGAAGTGACCATACGATTGAGTAGTCGTTTAAACGGATTGGGGAAAAAAAATGCAAAAAGAGAGACCTGAAAGCCCCCCCCCTCCCCTTAATGAAGATTTATCCCGGCGCGGAGCGCATTATTTAATACTGCATTATCGTTTTATTCGCATTACCGTCTTGTGGGGAGCGGGAGAGCGGGAGAGCGGGAAAATCCGATTTGGAGTATAAAGTTTAGAGAATAATCCGATAACACGGATAATGACGGATCGCAAACATATCGCGACGATGCCTGGAATCGATCGGCGCGATTATAATCGCGCGCGCGCGGAACGATCATTATAAATGTAACTCGAGCGTTTCGTCACCACGTCGCGATATACCTAAATATATTTGATGTGTACACGCCGGTGGCATCGATTACGTTATGATCGCTGGAAAGGCTGACGGGGATGGGGAGGAGGGGCGGGGGAGCGCCCTTCCATTAATTCGACATCGGCCTCGTTAATTACGCCGTAATAAGCGGCGACGGCGAAACGAAATGTAGACAATCAATTTATTCTGACCGCTTCGCCGTTTACTGTGTCCGAAGGATCGTTACTGTTAACGTATTGCACGGATAATAGGCTCGTTTCGCCGGTACACGTGCAAATGGCATCCGCACGTATGTCTCGGATTATTGGAAAATCATTGATTAAGTAGACACCGCGATGTTTATTTCTGCGATTTTATAGTCTGCGTGGAGAAAATTTATTATTTTTGAATGACGAGAAGGAAGGAAGCTCGTCCAATGTGCATTCGCGAACACTAGAAAAAAATTCTGGTTAAAATAGATGAATTAGAAAAATCTTGTAGGATTTATCAAATATTCTGGTTTTTATAATAAGAATTCTAGTTATCATAAATTATAAAGTATTGAGTTCTATTACAATAATCAGAATTTCTATTACAATAACCAGAATATTTCATCAATCCTTCGTTTTTAACCAGAATTCTTTTTCAGTGTTTAGGTTAAAGAACCGAGCTGGGTGTAAATCCTAATTTATGTTATAACAAAATCGTTATTTAATTACATTTAATTACATTTATACATTGAAAAAAATTCTGGTTAAAAACGGACGAATCAGAAAATCTTGTTGGATTAATCAAATATTCTAGTTATTATTATAATAAAAATTCTGGTGATTATAATAGAACTTAATACTTTATAACTTATAATAATTCCTATTATAGTAATCAGAATATTTGATCAATCCTACAAGATTTTCCGATTTGTCCGTTTTTAACCAGAATCTTTTTTCAGTGTACACAGAGAAAAACATTAATTTCAAATCAATAATAATATTCTCATATATAAGCAAAAATATAAATCTTCTTTAAAGATTTTGATAATTAAACAGGCAATAACTTGCTCACACGAAGAAATTTTGTTTTCGCTTAAGATTATCAAAATCTTTAAAAAAGATTTAATATTTTTGCTTATATATGAGAATATTATTGTTGATTTGAAATTAATGTTTTCTCTGTGTAGAACCTGAGCTATGAGTTTATGAGAAAATGAAATATTTCACTTGAACCTCATCCTTTTGCCAAATAAAAGCGCGAACGTGTCTGAATTCGATCCGGAGTATTTTGTGCGTGTGCACGTCGCCACATCTTTACGCACGCTCTAAAACGTACGGCACAATTAATCCTCTCCCCCTCCCCTTCTTTGAGCTGGCGCTCGAAAAAGTAGCGGATGCGGAATTAAAATTCTGTAATTTGCCAACGCTGTTCGCGTTGATGACTGTACATTAGGTGGTTACGCGAGTACCTGCCGCCGCTGCAACAAGCACGCGTTGCAATTTATGCAATTGTGTCGTCGGTTTCCGCCATTGAACGCGAGCGCTTTAAATTTCAAACGGTTTAACTTGGAGAGGGAACGGGGAGGGGGAAAAAAGAGGAAACTGGATAGCGCAGCTTAGGATAAAAAATTAAATAAATTTAGCCGCAATCGTAACGTCGTTGTGGTTTTATGATTCTAATTACCATATTGACATTACGTGCGATCACGTAGTATCGGAAAGAAATGGCGCGGCCGCTGCTCATTGGCTGCTCCGGTATACGCTGTATCGCGGGAGAAACGATACATTACATTTAGACCTGACGAGATTAATGCCCGCCGCCCCAATAGAATGCGGAATTTACTATTCGCGCCAAAGTATCGTCGAACTCGGCGTAATTTGCATTCGGCCGTGCTAGATCCTACGCGATACCGAGCCAAAAAATGGAAGTGCCGCGACATTAGTTTTCATTTTCTCGCAAAAAGCGAGGGATTGCAGATAACGCACTGGGTGTGTGCTCTTCAATTAAACGGCGGCATATAACAACGCATCGAACACGTCCGGAAAAACTTTTATCCACATTAGAATTGCATGGGAACGTTTTGAAGAACGAGAAAGAGAAAAAGAGAGAAAGAGAGAGTGAATAAAAAAAATAGAGAAATCTCTTGCGTTGATTTTTACGTGCAAATGTGCGTGATGATACCGAAATGAAATCCTGGAGTATCTTTACCCCTCAATTAATTACGGCTTCCCCGTGGATGCTGGAAACACAATCGTCCCCTTTAAAAATGCGACGGGATATATCGGGAATAATTCATCTTCCTTCTCTGCCACTCGCTCCTTCTCGTTCGTCGGTATGATGTTTTACGAGATACGCTCGTCGTATATCTCTCTCTACCGCTGCACATATTTATCGCTGCAAACGTCCTTAACCCTTATCCGGACAGCTTATTTCCCAAAACTTGAGCGCGTTGGCGTTGGCTCTTTCCAGAACGACCGTACCGCAAGAGGAATATTGCGCATGTACGTCGACATATTTTCTTATTATAAAATTGTAGTAATACCGATGTGTGAGATACGCTTATGTAGCAAGTGTTACTTTCTGTTGTAAGAAGATTACTGAGAAAAAAGTTGTGTTACATTTTAATAAATGTTTTATGTTAAATTTTGTTAATTTTTTAATGTGTTTTGTTAAATGTTAAATTTTAATAAATGATTTTAACAGACGCACTGAAAAAAATTTTTGGTTGTAAATGAACGAATAAAAAAATCTTGTAGGATTGATCAAATATTCTACTAATTATAATAGAACTCGACACTTATAATTTATATCCAAATAGGAACGCATGCAAAAAAATTTTAGCGACATTTTAATTTTTAAATATAATGTATAATATATTGTGTAATAAGTCTAAATCTAACTTTTAAATTCATTAATTCTAAACTCAATTATTGTAATAAGTAGAAATCTTTAAAAGAATTGACGCCTAAAATAAATTCTTATATAATTGTCTAATTAGAGTAAATCATCTTAGCACAATTATTACTGAATACATTCCAGAAATTAATTTTGTAATTATTGTAAAAATCACACTGTAAAATTACAGCATAAAATTGTACAATTATTATTTAAGTAATAGTAAAAAATTTGTTACTTTTTATTTTTTAAGTAACTCTGCTTCAAAATTTTTCTCAATATTTATATAACATAATTATAAAATCCTTTTTCAATAAAAGATATGCGTTTTGCAGAACTTTATGACAATTATTGCGAAATGCTGCGAATGGAAAGTAGCAATAATTGTGCATTTATTGCAAAAGTTTCCTATCTGGGTAATAACCAGAATTTTTATTGTAATAACCAGATATCTGATTAATCCTACAAGATATTTTGATTCGTCCGTTTTCAATCAGAATTTTTTTTCATTGCATATATCTAACAATAAGAAGAATAAAACAAATTTTATATTTTAAAAACTTTCAGAACTTTTTGTTTATATGTCTTTCATATATTCATGCTCGCTAAAGTTTGAACCAGTTTGCATTATATACTGAAAAAAAATTCTGGTTGAAAACGGACAAATCAGAAAATCTTGTAGGATTAATAAAATATTCTGGTTTTATTATAATAAAAATTCTGGTTATTATAATAGAACTCAATACTATAAATTTATAATAACCAGATTTCCTATTATAATAATCAGAATATTTGATCAATTCTACAAGATTTTTCTGATTCGTCCGTTTTCAACCAGAATTTTTTTTCCGTGTAGCAATGATATATTGTAACATTCTTTAATCTATGTTACACAAATGAAAACTACGTTTATACACGTATAACTTTCCAGCATGCACAATTTTCTGAATTATGCTTCTTCTCCCGAAGCGTGACACAGTAAAAAGCAATATTTTCATTAGTTTTTTTTTTTTAAGCACTATATCGCCGTGCACGTCGCAGTTGCGGAATCGGCGAAAGCCGCGAAAAGATTAAACGTAAAACACTCGACGCAAAGTTCGGCGGGATCCCCCACCCCCCTCTCGCCCGCGCTCCTCAATTAATTACCGAGCGGGGAATCGAAAATGCAGAAAGCCAGATCGTTTGCTCGGCTTCATCCGTCAAACGTTCCGAAAAGTTTTATTATCAAGACCGTAGTTAATGCAGTTTAAACCTCGCTCGCTTCACCAGGGTGCCGCGAAAGTTTCATCATCAAGCTAACTATTACAAGCTAGAAAACGAGATCCTCCGAGGAGCCGCTCGCGGTAGATGGGAGAGCGCGGGGGAGGAGGAGGAGGAAGCCGGGGAGGGAGGGGGCAGGGATAAAGCACCGTCGTTGTTGATTCCTTTACTTAGGAGGAGGACTTTTATCACACCCGCGACGACTCGAATCGCGAACAATTATATTAAAGCCCTCGTTTACGGACGCGCAATTTGCGCGGATGGAAGAGAAGAGGAATTTGCGCTTCGTAGATTTACTAAAACGGGTTCCGTCTCGCTTACGCGTTTAGCAACGCTCCGCTAGAACGGAGATTACTTTCCGTTCGTTGCTTAAGTCGAGGGAGCCGCGGCCTCTTATCTACACGGCGCCGATATTTGCGTGTCGCCGATGCGCTCTTAAATCAATATCGCATTACCGGGCGAATGTTATATACTGAATGGTAATATCACGGTACGTCAATCAAATTACTTGCGGATCGCGTTACGCGAACCAATCGAGCGGAGACTGCATAGCATCGAAATTATCGCGTCGCCGCCCGCGGATTTATCGAAATTTGTTGCGCCGGCTGCGCTTTATTAATTTCGTTTTCGATGCCGGAGCGTGCCGGCTTGCGCGGGTGCGGAATTACGCTTCCTTGTTCATTTTTTCGCGCTTTGTGAATCGCTGGTTATTTCTATTAAAATCACGCTGGAAATGGAAATCAAACAGGCGAAAAGCTGAAACCGGATATACGTAGGCAGTTAGTGCCTACGTGAATTTTTCCGGCAAATTGTTGGTCTAGTAGCAATAGTAGCAATACTGCTGCAATTAATAGCAGCGTAATGTCTGACATTTAAAGCGAAATTATCTCGGCAGCAACGGCAGCGGCTATAGGAAGAAACTGAGGCATAATATTGGTCTTTTTTACTATTTGAGATTCCAGTAATAATATTCGTTATGTATATCTATAAAAGATAAAGTTATATATCTATTAAAAGAATAAAGAGAAACTCGTTTGAAATATTAAGAGTTTTAATTGCTCTGTTTGCAATTATCAGATTTTCCGCTACATCTGCCCAGCGTCAGTTTAAGGAAAGTATACAAATATAAAAATTTATCCACGAAAGGCCGATCTAGATATCTGCACGGAAAAAAATTCTGGTTAAAAACGGACGAATCAGAAACTCTTGTAGAATTGATCAAATATTCCGGTTATTACAATAGAAATTCTGGTTCTAAATTTAATTATTGTAACATGTAGCAATTTAAAAAAAATTGATATCTAAAATAAATTCTTATATAATTGTATAATTAGAGCGAATCATCTTAGCACAATTATTATTGAATACATTTTAGAAATTAATTTTGTAATTATATTGTAAAAATCGTTTAGCATACAATTGTACAATTATTATTTAAGTAATGGTAAGAATTTTTTTAGTTTTTATTTTTTAAGTGACTTTACTTCATAATTTTCTCAATATTTATATCTTATAATTCTAAAATTCTTTTTCAGCAAAAGATATGCGTTTTGCAGAATCACCTTGTGTATTGCGAAATGCTGTGAATGGAAAGAAACAATAATTGCGCTCTTATTACAAAAATTTCCTATCTAGATAATAACCAGAATTTCTATTATAATAACTAGAATGTTTGATCAATTCTGCAAGATTTTCTAATTCGTCCGTTTTTAACCAGAATTTTCTTTCAGGGCGGTAACGTAAATGGATAGCTGGCAGCTGATGATATGCAAAGGTTGCCATCGCGTCAGCTGTCACGAGTAACATGTCAAGCCAACTCAACTTAATCATTGAGTAAATAAGCTTAGCGTTTAGCGCGTGAACTTAGAGCCAACTTTACTCAATAAATTAGAGTCTGTGCTCCAGATACGAGGCGTGAAGTTTACATGCGAGACATCCACGACGACTAGTTACCTCATCAAAGACGATAAGTAGATTTATGATTAGGCAAAGAGACCGTCCGTAAATAACGACAACGCGCGACGACGCTCGCGACAATGCGCCTGGTCGTTTAGCATCATTAAGCGGCTGTCCGTCGGAACTAGGCCAAAATTCCACCCCCCCCTCCCCCCGCCCCTGTTCGAACGTTCATCAGCGTTATGCCGGTGAAAAATCGTCAGAGCGACTGAGAGATCGCGGGATGCAGCCGAATACGCGCGATGAACCTCTTCTTGGTCCACTCGATTTTTATTTCCACCGCCGCCGTCGTCGTCGTTGTCCTCCTCCTCGTCGGCGCGCACGCATCCTCGAGCGGCGATTTATCGCACGCGTGTTTACCTCCGATGCGCCCACCCTCTCACCAATACACTCACACATCCACTCACACACACATACACATCCACTCACACACACACACTCACACACTCGCGTGCACGCGTGAACGCGTGTCCATGCACGCCCGTGTCGCCAACCGCACTCTGTCTCACGTGTGGACACGCGGCGCACGCACATCCACCCACCCGAACCACCCGTCCACCCATCCGTGCACGCTTCCACGATTTTCGAGTGGTGGCACGTACATATATATCTGTATATATATATATATATATATATATATATATATATATATATATATATGTATATATGTATGTATACATATATACAAGGCAACGCCGAGATACGGCGAGGGTGGATTTCCTGCGGGCATGCGTACAACTCGCGGAATGACGGCAGTAGGGTGGAAATCGCGGAGGTTCGAGGGTACGAACGAGGGTGACACCCTGCAGTCTGACGCGGGACTTCGACCCCCGTGCTTCGACGAGGATGAAGTGGCGATCTATCTCTCTCTCTTTCTCTCTCTCTCTCTCTTTCTCTCTCGATCTCTCGGGCCCGCGACTAGAGAGAGCAGCCGCGGTATATTCGGTGCGCGAGTTCGCGACGGGAAGTTAAAAGGAAATTGCGGCGTGTACGCGGACGTCCTGGTTTTACGCTCTTTCCGCGCTTTTTTCCCCGTTGGAATTGATTACGATCGATTGGGATAGCAACATTCGATAGCAACACTTCGACGAAGAAGACGACGGACTTCTCTCTCTCTCTCTCTCTGTGACCGGAGAACTTTTCTTTCCGCGGTAAGCTGAAAAAAATGCTCACGTGTAACGCGATTTCTCGCGCGGGAAGAATAGCCTACAAATTGGCCTCGGCAGTTGAAGTTATGGTTTCCCTTTCCTCGTTTTACGATCTTTCGGAGCTATCGAACTCGCGCGCGCGAGAAAGAGAATAATGTTAAATAAATAAAATGAAGAGCGAGACAACGCTCGAAGGGCCAGCGTATTTCTTTCTGTTCGATCACACGAGGTGTACAAAATTACATTTCGCGGAGAAGCGCGTCGAAAGTATAAAGTATAATTGGAGCACGTTGATTTCGGAAAGTGGTCATCGCCTCTGTCGCGAGTGTTTCATTAATTAACATGGGAAACGGAAGCGGAGGGGTGGCAGGAGACCGATACAGGAATGTCGCGGAAGGAGGAGCCGGCGGGGGCGGGGGAGGACGGGGAGGAGGCAGAGTCAGTCACGGTAAGTCGATTACTTCGTGGTCGATGATCAAACGTCGCTTTCATTAGCCACGGTCTCGGTTGCTGCGGTTAAACATTCCCGACACTCTCGTCGACCAACCTTGAATCAAAGATTCCATTACACGGCAGAATTAAACGCTCGTTGACGCGAGTTTGCTTTTTTATCTTTTCACTTATCTTGCTGCGGATATGAAGCGTGTCTCGTGCCACTTCATAACGTGACGGCTGATGCCGAAAGACGAGGCTCGGATCGCACGACGTTTCACCTAGAACGTCGGATAAAAAGAGTTTCGCCTGTCTTTTTTTAATTTATTTATTATTATTTCCCTTTAGAGGGAGAAAGCAAGATATTGGGAAGTGAACGGAGTCGATGCGAAATCCGCTTTCGTCCGCAACTGCAAATTAACTTCCCACCGCGTTGCACGCGGCCGACCGTTCCTCAATGCATTTTGCATTTTAACGCGCAACGCTGCGCCGGAAGCGCCGCAGGAGCCATGCGCGTAATCGGTCATCGGAGTCCGGAATCTTGGAGTTCAAAGCATCGAGGGTACCGTCGGGCCGCAACCGTTTCGTTTCCACGCTATTGATTTAACGCGCAACTTCGCGCGCAGTTTCCGACGATCGCAAACTGAGATCGCCCGATCATTCGTTATCCCGAAGCACCTCGACAAATATAACGGCGGCGACGGCGAAACGCAAAGGGCGGGATCCTCCGGTCGACTCTCCGACGCCCGACGAGGCGACTCGTCGTATCGACTTTCACCCTAGAGAAAGAAAGCATCGCGTCCTCTTTCTCCATCTGCAACTTCCTCTCTATCTCTCCCGCCGGCACTTTATTCGGGATCAAAGCCTTCTATCCGACGATTGCAAGCACTCGGGCGGGTGTAACTTTACGTCTCACCGAGCTCTCGCCGTGCGCCGAGTCCCAAACGTAATTTCGGTCGTCTTACGGCGCACGAACTATATCTCAATCCGTATTACGTAACGACTCCTAATGCGCTCTAACTTGCGACTAACGCGTAGAATTCCGCGCGAGGATTTGCGGAAGATGGAACTTCGGGCTAATTTGTAACATGCGCGGGTACGAGTTACGTTCTCGCTTGATGCGCGCGACTTTTTTTCTTCCTCGCACGTAAGAGATAAATTTGAGCAGAATTTGTGACGCAATAATTACCGTTTTATAAAGGTCGAAACGACACATCCCGCGAAATGCGGGGCAACGCAGAAATGTAGGACAGTGCCCGTGCAACACTGGACAAACTCGTAACTTTAACGTAACTCTGCGCGGGCAACAATATAAATTTAAAGAAAAATTTATTGTGCGCGCGGAGGCTATAAAGGGGTACATTTTTATAGCCATGTAAATTTCATTTCTTCACACTGCAATATTTACTTGTTCCAAAATATCCTTGATGTCTGATATGAAAGTCAACGACACATAAGTCAACATAACGACACATGTTTTTCAGGAAAAGTGAAAACAAATAAAAACATTTATCATGAGCCAGGATATTATTAAATATTTGTTACATGTAACACCAAAGATAATTAATAAATTGTCTTTTATATCAAAATTAGAAAAGAAAAATTCTCTCTATTATAATACGATGTACATAGAATATTGAAATATACATATATGTATATATCAGATATCATATATATATTATAAAAGTGACATATATTCATTTATTGTATATAATTACAACAAATGTAGGAATAGACTTTTTTTGGACCGAACACGCAAAGCAGATGTGTTGCATAATAACTTGTGATACAACTTCGCAGCGGGCGATAGTTTGGCGAAATTTGTGACTATTACGAGGTTGTACAAGTCAAGTCGCTCGGTCAAAAGCTTAATTCGATTCTCGCGGCTCGAAGAAGCTGTTCTTTGCGAAGATGCGCCTCCCCCCCCCCCCCCGCCCTCTCATCGATCGTGGAGCGCCGAGAGAACGTCTTCGTCGGCTCTTTGTCGTCGTCTCGTCCATCTCCGAGAGCGGCGAAACGCTCGCGGAAGCGCTTTCTCGCGCCATCGAATTTCGAGGAGTACGATTTACGACAGTAATTCCGATCGTTCCGCGCGCGCGCCGCGTAATAACTCGGCATCTTGACGTAATATCGCAGGCGAACAGTTTCATCTCGAGATTTGTAAAACCGTTGTCAGCTATCTATCTGCAGGGACATATTTTACGATCGCAGTTGCATTTTATCGTTTATCAAGTGTCTCTCTTTATCCGATTTATCTTGAATCCCTTCTCCTCTGCTTGACTGCTAGCAGCTTGAAAAATACATTTAGAGCGGATTTATTCATTAAAGAATAATTCGACAAAAGTGGGGCATTCTGTATACTTTCTTAATAAGCAGTCTTGAGCTATCTCTCATCTTTGCATTTTACGCGACTTGAATCTCTCGTAAATGTTCCCTCGTTCCAGTTTGTACGGTTCTGTGTTGTGAAATAATCTCACGATTAATTGCGACGCGTTAACGTTTCACGGCCGATTTCACGAAGTTCCTCGCTAAGGACTTGGTATCGCAATCTTTCGATCTGTCTGGCAAAAGTGGTTGGCAACGCGACTTTACGCCTCAACGGGCTTCTAACCCCGGCGAAAATTGTCAAACACAATTTCACCTGATGAAAGTCGCCACTAAATGCGTGACAAGGGGTAATTTTTAACATGAAGAAGCCATTGCAAAACGAGCGATTTTGTTCCGTAACATAAAGTCCCCGTCCAACAAGGACATTATTATTTCGTTGGAAATTTTGTTCGTGCAGAACGAAAGAGAGAGAGAGAGAGAGAGAGAGAGAGAGATGCATTTTTTATATACAAAGTAGCAAAATAATGTTAAAAATGTTCTTAAAAGTCAAATATGAATTAAAATGCAAATTTAAATTTCAAATGTTACATTGAATGCTCAGAGGTTCAAGTTTTCCTTTTGTCAACAGTTTATGTTTGCAATAACGTATTATTAATAAAAGCAGATATAACGCGTTAAGAACGATCCCATAAAATAGCTTCATAAAAATGTATCGTCGTATAATATATCCATATTTATGAATTCGCGTAATTTCTCGTTTACCGTTAATATAAATAAACGGAATGTTACTGCTTGGGAAATAATTATGTACCTTTAGCATTAAAATATTATCGCTTCCAATAAACTTCTGCCAATACGAAGAATAAGACGATATAATTTCTACACGAATTATAAGTCATAACAAAGACACATAAAATTGTCGACTAATGATGATTTCGCAAGAATGATAGCTCTTTAGCATATATCGTACATTCGAGTTAAAGTACGATAAAAAAGAAAGTAAACTTAATGTCATAAAGATGAAGTTAGAGAACGTTAAACACAATCGTCCACGAGCAGTCGCCATCCGCTTCGCTTTGGTCGTACAAATTTGGTTAGTTCACCGCAAAATGGTTAAATTCCTCGTTTAAAAGTCTGCCGTGCACATTTCCTTGCTGCTTGGCTGTTGGGCAAAGGGTTGTTATCGTACCCTCTCGATCTACCCTGCAAAACTAGCTGCGGATGTAACTTCGCGCTTCATCGAACTTCCTTCCAAAGAGCACGAGTCCCCGACGTAATTTCAGCCGGAAACGACCACGTCTTAATACGTATTATATAGTGACTTTTAACGCTGGCGAAACGTACAACCACGGCAGAAAGTTTTAGTCAATATGTAAAGTGGCACCGGCACGGGAAACTACGATCTGTACAACCAAGAAGTTAAATTGAACCGCGCTACAGTGTATCATATAGGAAGACTTGCTTGTTTTTCGACCTTCGGACTCGATATTTCAATTAATTTTTAATAAGAAGCGCGTCTTAGATTCCCACAACTCTGATTGAATAAATATAATCTAGATCGGATATTATGAATTTATATCTTTAATTAGAAATTATATGAGGTCGTATCCAATTTTCATGTAAAATATTGTTGCTTGCCGTATTTGTTTTGCACAATATCTTCTTTGAACTTTAGTGACCAATGAAAGCTCCATTTTTACAATTTTCATTTTACAAATTCGAAAAAATGTTCAATTCTGATATTTGTGAGTGAAAAGTTAATCAATAAATTAATCTGGAAATTGAGAAAACCGACACTGATAGACTAAAAAAATTCCGTATAGTTTCCACATTTTATAGCAATAAAACAAAACGATAAAAGCAATAAAACTTTTGAAATTACGTGTATTATGTCTAATTAGAGTATTACCGCAGAGTTGTGATATATATATATATATATATATATATATATATATATATATATAGACAAATATGTAAATGACAGACAAATATGAATGAGTAATTTAATATGATCACAGAGTACTAACTGTTTGAAACGTTGAATTTAACCTGAACACCACAAATATTCACAAATGTCTAATGTTCTGCATTATAATATTCAGCGTTTTAATCTTCGTACCCGTAATGTAATTTCATCGTTGTTCCTCTTTAAAAGAGCTGCCGCATAAGTTTTATTCGATGTACGGGATAAAATATATTTACATGTATGCAAGGACGCAGAGACTTCGAGTAACTTGAACAAAGTCATGCATTTGATGTATAACGGTGGAAACATGAGAGATGAGACGAGGATCGAAGTTCTTCAATGTTTCGATACTTTGAGAGTCTACAACATGTTATACAACGTTTTAAAAGCGCTTAAATCTTATATCCTCCGACACAAGCACGAGAGAAGTGTCGCGTACAAATTTTGCCTAATACGCAAAGGTATTTATAATGCGAACAAGTCAACAGAGGCGAGGCATCGTATTTTATCCTCTTTAAAAATGCATAACGGAAATGTGGATCAAGAACTTAAAATTATTCCCTGAAAATTGGACGTAATGCGACTGACTTTGTAAAGCTATTATTCAGAAATAAGAACTCCGCCAAGTACAAACTTCGTCCGCACAATACTTCTTAAGAGGCGCGTCACGAAAATTTATTCCTCAAAATCCACAGCCAGCGCGGGAGACTATACGGCTGATTCCAACAGTTTAATATAGATCGCTGGCCCACTTTTTACCTTCGTTCGCGACTCGGTGCGCGTAGCGGATCAAAGATTGCGATAAGAGCCAAGTTTCGTGACTTCTTGTTTGTGCAATTTATATATTCGTACATGCCCTCGCAATTTTACCTTTGGAAACTTTCCGCGGAGCGCACGAAGATCTCCGCCGGAGTCCCGGAATGCAGTTAATTGAGGGAAGATGAAGGATTCCGCAAAATTTCTTCTCACGTATCACGCGCCGGAGTCTCTCTCTCTCTCTCTCTCTCTCTCTCTCTCTCTCTCTCTCGCTAACCGGCGAGTTCTCTCGTAAAGTTAAAAGTTATTAATTTTGAAATGTAATCAGTCTTTACTTCGTTACAAGTTGATTGTTTCTCTTGATATCTCGACGCCGGTGCTCCGCAAGAACTCGGCGGGCATTATATCGATTCCGTCGGAACTCAGACGTTCCGTCGGGAAAATATTTTGATAGCACAATTCGTTCCAAATTAGCAATGTAAACTAGCGAAACGCTCTCCCGATGTTCCG
Source organism: Tetramorium bicarinatum (assembly GCA_928718305.1). NCBI lineage: Eukaryota > Metazoa > Arthropoda > Insecta > Hymenoptera > Formicidae > Tetramorium > Tetramorium bicarinatum. Next base: position 5,634,418 of record OV788323.1, on the reverse strand, counting down.
CGTCGGACTCGCGCGCGTATTTCCTTGTAATCACAGCTGAGAGAGAGAGAGAGAGAGAGAGAGAGAGAGAGAGAGAGAGAAATTGCGCGTCCCTTTGGAAAAGCGGTGGGCCCCCGCATCCTTTTCTAAGCCCTTGCGCACAATACGGAGGGTTAAAAAGATGCAGTTCTCCCGTGTTATCATATTTCTCCGCGGATATTATTTGTTGCGCCGGCCGCGTGTGCGCGACGCGGTCTCATAAAATACGTGTGACATGCTAAAATAACGACTGCACTCTTGCAGGTCATTGTGTGAGCGCTTATGTATGACCGGCTGACGCGAATACTTTTTGTCCGCGGATGTTTTATATGTAGTGCTCATTGCACATCCCTATCAGGCCGGCGGATTCATACGAGTCGTTAAATTGCAACCCCGCGCACACAAAAAAGCCAAAGGACGATCATATTGCACCGAAATATTCTTATTTCCGCGCGGTTTCCGAAAACTTTACGGCCGGGACATGCAAATTCTCGACATACTTTCTTCCGCGTAAAAGTAAAAGTCTCCCAATTCTGTTGTTCGAAAACATTTAATATCTGCAAATATTGTAGATGTTAGTGAAAAATGAGAACTTTCTTCTTCTTCTTTCTTAAACCCGACACTGAGAGAAAAATATAATTACTTTTGGCCTCAACCACAATTTCTAACGATAATTGTAATTAACATACTAATGCATACAGTTAAGTTAATCATATTTATTGTTGGAAATATTATAAAATTATGGTTGAGGTAAGAAATATATTTTTCTCTCAGTGTATTATTCAACGGACATTCAAGTGGTCTTAGACATTAATTTCTACAAAAGCAATATCATCTATACATTTCATTAAAAAACAATGTCAAAGTCCTTCGTGAAGTTCTTGTAACGAAAGAAGATTAATAGAATTTCAAAATTCTCTATTCTACACGAACAAGAAATAGCACTTATCATTTACTTTCGGCGTTTTGAGTTCTACGCTAACTGAGCAGTCTCGATGAGATGCAGGAACGGATCGATTTATCAAAGTCAGCAATGAGATAATTGCGGCGAATTCATCGTAGCTAACCCACGCGGCGATGGAAGAACGACTGGGGCGATGCTGTCGAATCGCACTTGACCCGCGAAATCTGATTTTCGCAAATTCTCCCTGTAGTATCTACCAGACGGAGATACCTGACATGGAAGAACCCACGAAATTCGATTTTCGAGATTTGTGTACAGGTCGTCCGAGCTAAAAGCTGGCGAGCTACCGTGTTAGCGAATAAGCGCTCGAAAGGAAAGGCAATCGGGTAGGATATCTCTCGATGTGAATCCTACCTATCATCTCTCTAGACAAGAACAAATATGTATCTGTTGAAGCTGCGGTGTTACGCGTCTTTTCAAACCGAGGGAGCCAATAAGTTGAAGCGCCCGATAAACTGATAGAGAGATCACGCAATATATATCTTTCGTGTTAACAGCGACAGGTTTATTTATTAGCCAGTTTGATATAATTTACGTGACGAAAATTTGACATTTGTTTTTAAAATATGCCATGTACGTGTTGAAATATTATTTTAAAAATATAAATAATGCTATACATATACATTGAGAGAAAAATATAGTTAGTTTCGGTCTCAATCACAATTTTATAATATTTCGAACAATAAATATGATTAACTTAACTATACGCATCATTATGTTAACCATAATTATCCACAATTACGGTATTAAAAGAAATTGTAGAGCTGTAGAGCAATGTAGATATTTAGTAATTACTTTAGTGGATGGAAATTCGACGCGTCACGCCTGAATGGTTTGTGTTCGCAGTCGAAGTTATCGTTTAATCTAAAATGAATATTATATCATACCTTGCCGAAAGTTCGCAACTCACTTTAAACTGTAATTTTGAGACTGACAGACATTGTAGCACAAACTATACGTGACATACGTTGCAGGCACGGTTAATGCCCGAAATTAAATACGAATTTGCTAGGAGTTTAATTATGCGCACTACTAAACACTCTCGACCCGCTACTCGTGCTACTGCACACGTCACTAAATCGTCGGCTATACGAAGCATATTAATTTACGTGGGGATCGACCGCATGATTCTGATCCAGCAATTACGTAGATTCATCTCGTCACTCGTACCGGCGCGGCGCGGCGCGGCTCGCATCGCCGACCCTCGGGAATCGTTAACCATTTCGAAACTACAAGTATATGCAAAACTCACCGCGTCCTCTTAGCATTTTCTCTCCCCCGTTCATGGTCTCTCTTTTCCACAGAAATTCTTGTCGAGGCTCTCGAGGATGCTCGAGTCTACCACTGAAAAATAGGCCAATTAAGGTAGAATGGGAATAGAAAGGATTGTATGCCATTAGCGTATAATATCCTTCAGAATTTACTGCGTTAATGAAGCACGCTTTTATTCGTAGTTTATGTTCGATTACGTTTATTGTAGGCAACTTGCTTCGAGAAAGAGAAAGAAAGAGAGAGGGAGAAAGAGAGAGAAAGAGAGAGAAAGAGAGAGAGAGAGAGAGAGAGAGAGAGCTTTTTAAATGAATAATGATAATTAGTAATCCGTGATATAAATTAAAGCTGACGCAGAAATTAGAGTTAAAATTAACGTGGCTGTAGCACTCTAGTGCAAAGTTTTCAGGAGAAATTTCCATTTAAAAAGCATGCAAAGAGATATCAGGAAATATCATACCGCAACGATTACGAAGCGGAGGCGTAAATAAAAAGCAAATATGGCGATGCGGCTAGCGAAATCCAATCGACAGAGGTCCCTTGTCGATTCCAATAATTTGGTTTGCTACCGCACATGTCCTCGTATGTATATCGTTCCACGATATGATTGCCAAAATCCATGTTATATGTCTTAATATGCAACTGCTATATAAATTTTATCATTTGCATTATGCCGGCCGCGGCGATGTTAATTCTACGAGATAATTTTAAAATATATTGTAGATTGCCAAATTTTACAAACGTATTCGTGGGCTAGAAATTTAAATAATGTCAAATAAAGAATTCAACGTAACAAAAAATACACGTGGACGTGAACGGGAATTATTCATGAAAGGTCCTCATGAAGCCGAAGGTAAAAAGATATTTTGCAGACTCACTGATATATAATTACTTCCTTGTGATATCTCATCTATGATATCATAGTTTGATATTCGATATATTGATATCGGATATAATCAGATATAATCAAATATCTGATCTTCGTGTGATGTAAAATTATTAAAATTCCATTAACGTGTCAAATAAAATGAGAAATCGCACCTACATCGTTATCCATTAATTAACATTTTAATGCAATCAAAAACCTTTATACGTGACTACACATTCGTTAATATAATAATATTAACTTCTCTCGAGAAGGTTTAAATAACGATAGTATTTCGTACTGAAAGATACATACATATACGTATATATGTATGTACATGTATAGATGTTATAAATTTAAAAAATTTTTATTATACTTTCAATTTAATCAAGTTTCTCAGTATTTGAACATCTTAAAAATTTCAATCTACGTTTTTCTTCTCAAGTTTAAGTTATCTTTTACTTCTATTTTTCTTTAACTAATTATTGCACATTTATTCATAAAAACACATGAATGTATGATAATTTAATTTTGAATATCGAGACGGTTGTCGATCAATTCCAAATTTGTCTAAACTGAATGTGCGTGAGTATCATGCATATGTATCAATCAGGCTGTATCAAACAGATGTTTTTTTGTTCGAGAGGACTATCAAAAGTAAGAAGGAGTTTAGAAGTGGCGCGCAAGCTCGCGCAATCGATCACGACGGCCTCAGCACTTTGGAGAATTAAATTCCGTCACACAGAAGCGGAGACGTACATAAGCGTCTCTAACGAATACTAAACTTTTCCTTCCTGTCCTGTGAGGCGAAAAGAAACTCGTCCTTGGTATCGACATCTTTCAACGATAAATCACCGTGGATACAAAGAACACTTAATGCGCCCCAGCATTTCGAACGCAATTTTATTCTCATTAATATGGACGGTTGTTTATAATCTCGTAAAGCGACACTTAATAAAAACTGTGCAGTAAAGTACTGATAATTTCGAAATTTGAAAGACAGAGTTCCTTATATCGCATAATTGTTTGACTTTTAAAAATTACTCTCGTAATTGTCCGTATAATTAAATACTAAATTAAAATTGTTAAAATAAAATCTCTGAAATTGATTGCAAATTTTGAAAATTATCTACGTTCAAAGATTGAAATTAACAATAAATTAGTTTTCAAATTTAACTGTATTCGAGAGCTTCATCAAATTTGTAAATTTTTATTAACCCTTTCCGCTCGGAATATCAATTGTGCCTGACATGAATATTTTTGCCAGTTAACTTTTGTAAAACACAACTCATAAGAAGTTTCGGCAGAAGTTGTTGATGGAATTAATTGAAGATTTTTGTGCATCCAAATTATGATCAGAGTCGATGAGGAGCAACGTTCAGATAATCCATTTTTCGGCATTTTATTTTTCATTTCTCCATTATCTGAGAAAACCAAAGATTATATCACGTGTTCAAAGTCTAATATTCTTGGGGAAAAAACCGAGAAAGTTATTTTTGTGACACCTATAAAAGAAAGCCCAGGCTTTATCCAGACATTCTTAAAAGGTATCACACTTTAAAAAAGTATAAAATGTAAAATGTGATCAATTTTGCAAATAAATTTTATGTTTGTTTTCTCAGCAAAAAAGTAATCATAAATTTTTTATACCAAATTATGTTTATAATTATTGAATTAGTAAAAGGAAATATTATATATAAGAAGCTCGAAATACAAAGATTAAGAAAAGATTATCATGTTGTATTAATAAAGCTGTAACTGAAAGAAAGATATGCAAATTGGCAATTGCAGATAAACAATAAAAATAATTCAGCAATTTTTATATGTGATTTATTACATTCTCTATTATCGACGCTCTATCGCTGACAGCGAGATTTGATAAATGAAAGTGCCCACTTTAGGGCGCTAATTACCGGCACAATTACTCGGTAGGTACCGTTAATCAGATCACATCGCAAAAGGCGAGACAAAAATATAATTTTTCTTTGCGAACGATAATTACGTGCATTAGTTGCGTAATTTGATACATTTTGCCCCAACAATTGTTTAATCAAATTTTGTTAAAATTAGAATGTTTTTATGAAATAGATTCTAGATAATAGGCATTTAAACGTGCATTTGTTTGATAAAAAATTGGACTTATTTTTATTATATAATGTGATATTATTAATTATATAATGTGGCATTATCAACTGCTCTTTTAAAATTTTGACTTAATATATTGCAAAATTTATTTTGATTAAATCCAAATTGGATGTGAAAATTATTTTACATTTTTATTTTATATTTTAGAAAGATACTTAAAATGTATGTTTCAATTATATATAATTTATTATAGTATAATATATCAGTTAAGATCAGTTTTATTATTTTAAAAATTTTATTTCTAATTTTTCTTTCGTTAGAAAAATATATATAATAAAAAAAGCTGATTTTCGGACTTGATGCTATATTATATAATTATATTTAATTGTATACACCTCTTTAAAATAATCCTGCGATGTACGTATAAAATGGATGAAAAATTCGCGTTTATTAAACAAATACGTCGCATCGTGAAATTTTCAGGATATCGACGCGATTTGAATCTCCGACTAATAGGAATCCTGTATTCCGCATGTTTCCTCGAATCTCCGTTTTGATACGACATCTCGTACACCTGTATGATTATGGTTACGAGTTTTTTTTTTTTGCCCCCAGAATACCAGATAGTCACATATAGGCGAATAGCAATTTCCTGTAGCGGTACGGCGTAACGTGGCCGAGCGCTATTTTCGAGCGCACGTATTCAGAACGCAAAAAAGCCTTTCTGCCTTTCGTATGCACCTAATTTCGCGGACCGCGATTCTGATCTGGTTCGTTGTAACGCTGTAATTACGTAAACCGTGGCAAAGAATTTTCCTCGGGGCGTTTCCTCTCGCCCGTTATACACCGTTGCAGAAAACTGTATGTACGTGCGGGATTTAACAATTATCGTTGTAATATCGTAGTCGTAAAATACGCGAACGTGCGCTACAGCCAACGAAACTGGGTCGTGAAAGAAGCGCGCGCGAGACGTGAAATCAATGTCGATTTGCTGTTTGCCGCGGAGCGCGTTTGCCTCCGATTATCGTAGGGATAAAAACCTGGCTTTTCTTACGCGCGTCTCCTTACACACGCGACTTATCGAACCCCCGCAAATTTCCCCGCGTCTCCCCGCCGCCACGTTTTCGCTGCGCGCGCGATTATGCATATAACTTTTTCTTCGACGGATTATCGTTCGACTACGGTATGCACGGTCACGTATCCGACGCAACAAGATCAACTGAAACGAGCTTGGCGAGGGCTTTACAGGAGAAGCGCATAATGCTTGAACAGAATGAGTTTCGAGAAAACGTGCCGGAGTCGAGAGAAAGAAAGAGAGAGAGAGAGAGAGATCGATCGAAGCCGAGGGCGGTCAGGGAAATCATTATTACGTTTTATCTCGCTGAAATTTAACATGTGATTCTCTCACGGAGATCTAAAGTGCAGTTAGAGACAAGGTAAAAGAGAGAGAGAGAGAGAGAGAGAGAAAGACAGACAGACCTCTTCAAGTTGGTCGGCTTCACAATCAAACAGTAGTTTCGGCGCAGCGTGTTGTAAAACATTAACTATACGACTCTCCTTTTCTCCCCCCCCCCCTTCCGCGCCTGATAACCGCGTTTATCTGTGATTGTCACTCCGCTATGGTAGTCACGTACGTATGCGGAACCACGTATAGCAATTTTGCATGGGGTGAACCCGATGGAACAAGATCAACGAGAATGAGTTTCCAAAGCGCTTTATAGCGGAAGGTCGATGATGCTTGAACGAAGGAGGAATACCTGGGAAAGGGAGAGAGGAAGGGAGATAGAAGGGGGGAGGAGGAGGAGGAGGATGCGACAGAGGCGCGAAAATCCAGTTTCAAACTAGCGACGAGAGCCGATAGCGACGCTGCAAAGGGAGATAGAGTTTTTATGTCGAAACGAGTATGGCGTCGCAGATACGAGGGTTGGAAGGAAGTGGTATTTACCCGCGGCGGGTGTACAAGCGAAGCTGTAAATAACGATGGTTTCTTCCTCTTTGTGCCCCATTCCTCTTCCCGCCCCCTCTCTCTCTCTCTCTCTCTCTCTCTCTCTCTCTCTCTCTCTTTCTCTCTCTTGCGCGCGCGCTGGTATCCTTTTTTTTCTTGCCTAGCACGTACGCACCGCCAGAGATTGTGTTTCATTGCACGGTGGATCGTTAAAAAAAGCGCAAAGAGAAGGATTTTTATCACTGACAATTATGACGCCCTTTGCGAGGTCTCTTCGCGCGCGATGGTACCGCGTAGTAACTAGCAGGCATGTCTCTTCATCCAAAAAAGACTCGAGACGCGAGAAAGAACAGTCGATATTTACTCGGGAGGGTAACTCGGTTGTAAATGTTATCGGAATAAGAATTTGAAGCAATTTTCACGTAACTTGATGCCAAAAATATCTTCACGTTCATTTAATTTTTTAATACATTGTTATCTTTTATCTAAACGCGGCATTGTACTTCAAATAATAATCGATAAAAAACTTACTAAATCATATACTTCTATTAAAATTATTTCAGGTATTTTTGCTTAAGCGTGTATCACAATAAAATAATAAAAATCCGAGACTTACACTGAAAAAAATTCTGATTAAAAACGGACGAATCAGAAAAATCTTGTAGGATTGATCGAATATTCTGGTTATTATAATAGAACTCAATACTTTACAACTTATAATAACCAGAATATTCGATCAGACTTACAAGATTTTTCTGATTCGTCCGCTTTTAACCAGAATTTTTTGTTCAGTGTACAAATTCCAATACGTTTCCAGCAAGATAAAATATTATTCCTTGTTTGAATTTAAACACGCTGGGAAATACAACTTGATACCTCCAGTAAAAGAGAGGTTTTAAATTTCACCTTCGCGCCCTGTTTTTTACATCGTTCGTAATCACTAGCCTACACTTTGGCATTGAAGTAAACGTCAGTGGAGCATATGTAATTGCCTCTCTGTAATTAAATGCGTTTAATAATCCAATTTCGCTAATTCCTTTTGCACGCGCGGAGCGCGTCGCAATCTTCATTCCGTCATTAAACGTCACTCGGTCACGGACGATGTTATAATAATAAGTGGATTAACGGGTTAATGTCAGTTTCGTCGGTACATCACCTTAATAACATAAATAAGGAAATACTCCGATCGCCGGGAGGCAATCTTCCCGATACGCTTACGCGCGTCACGCGAGATCGGAGGTGAATCGTAAAGCGCAAAGCACACAAGGCGGAAAATACCCGGCGCCAGCGTTACGCGCGCTCTCGCCGGCGATCATCCGCCAGCAGCGACATTAACAGGGAGAAATGGTGAGTGACGTGATCGTTGGTACGTGCATGACGAGGCTGACGTTATCGCGCCACCGAATCGGAATGCCTTTCGCATGATCTATTTAACGCGCCGGTGAGCACGCGCGGAGAATCTCCTCGGGTGGCGACGGCTGCAGCCCGCGGCGACGGAAAATGTCCCGGATGCCATTTTCGGGGGGAGGGGGGGGGGCGCGATGAATATTCTTACGCGCGCGCTCTTCCAGCCGAAACTGAGCTCGGAAGGCTTGCAGAACAAATATCCACCCGCCCGTCCAAACATCGCGTCGAGCGAGGGCGCGACGGCGTCGGCGACGGCGACAGGCTACGAGGGGTGCGCGAGCGATAAGTACGAGAAGGGACGGTGGCTTCATATTGTGTGGCACGAGGTGCCGACGGATATACACCAACACGTGTACCGTAAATGTAATTACAGCTTAAAGGGAAGTTCCATCTTAAGCGATCCTTCGCGGTCGAAGTGGGTTCTGCATTAATTAGAAGCCAACTTAATTAATACGCGCTTGTATGCCGGGCTTGTACTCCGGCCCGGGGAATCTTGCCTACATGAAGGAAGCGCGCTTCCTTCTTGCCGACACTTTAGGCAAGCGTAGCCCGCCCGCCGCCGCCGACGTCCGCGGGGTCTGTGTAAGTGAAGCGACTTCGCAATATCGTTGCTTTTTACCGGTGCGTTCGCGGCACGTCGGATTTTCATAAAGAATTTGCATTTAGGTAGTCGCGCGAGGCGGCGGCCTCGCAAGTGTAGCACGCTCTTCTCATTACTGGAGAATCTCTGCTTACGAACTCTCCCGGAACGAACAATTCGCAATTATGTGCGTTGCGCGAGTTAATAGAACGCGACCCCCGTCGGCTCCCCACTCCCCTCGTCTCCAGATTGTTTAGGAAGCGCGCTGATAAATATTTAGCTGCACGATTCAATAATTCATTAATAAATTCATGCACTAAAAAAAAATTTTTTTACATACGTGGAATTTTAATTTAAATCTTAGAGGATTTTACTCTTATGTTGACCTCAAAAGGATTCCTCTGAAATCAAGAGAAAGTGGTATAAACAAGAGTATTTAAGAGAGAAAAAAGTATTTTTTACTTTATTGAAAGAGGAATATGTTTGCTGCAAAACAGTAAGCTTACACTGTAAAAAATTACATGTAAAATTACATGTAATTTTGAGACACTTAATCGTTTTAAATTAATTTATTTCTAATTTTGCGGTATAAAAATAAAAATAATTTCTTAATTTGTTTCTTACAGTGTATACACAACAGTGAATCTCACAATTTCTATAAAATTACATGTAATTGTGAGATTCACTATAATAGTTGTAAAATTCTACGTATTTATATTTTTGCAGTCAGAACTAAAAATAAGTTTTCAACTTCTAATAAATTTTTTACGCTGTATAAAACAAATTAAGGAATTATTTTTACTTTTATACTGCAAAATTAGAAAGAAATTAATTTAAAACTATTAAGTGTGCCTCAAAATTACATGTAATTTTATATTAATTTTTTACAGCGTATACTTTGAGGGCATTGAAACATTTTTAACTATTCCATAGGTCGCCATTGTTCCTACTCAATAATTTATTAATTTTGACTAATATGGAAATTAAATTAGATAAATTAACAACGTATTGAGTAAGACTTACTCAATATGTCGCTAATTTTATCTCATTATATTTAGTCAAATTAATCGAATATTGAGTAGGAGTTGTGGCAACCCATCAAGAGGCACGATAGTGTCTCGAGCGCCAAGTTACGCGAACTGAGCGCCGAGACACTGCCTGTGCCTCTTTAACGCGAGACGTCGTATGAGAAAATCCATCGATTATCGGATCATCATTAATGACTGAACCGATCAAATTCTAAGTAGGCTCAATCGAAAGCTTGGGATCGATTTATATAACAAAAGTATTTTTATTTTTTTTCTACGTGAACTACGAGCGGAGATATTGCAATGTTAATTTTAAAAAAGTCGAAAATAGGTAATTTTCATTTAAGAAATGTCTTGGTCGTCGCCCCAGCAATATATATAGCTAACATAGCTAAAATGTCCAGGTTCGCTTTTTTGCCGCAAGAGCGCCACTGTTACGCGGCGTTTGCACTGACTGAGCTGCACTGCTGAACTAGTGCAACTGAGTGCAGTTATAACGAGAACCGACCCTCAATGTGTCATCCAACGGGTTCGGCGGCACCGGGGCACGCGTAAAGACCGTGCCAAGCGACTCCCGTCAACCGAGGTGTCCAGGTCGTGAAGATTGCGATGTGGGGGTCCGCCACGAGAACCAAAGGGTTCGGCGGCACCAGGGCACGCATAGGGACCGCGCCGGGCAACTCTCGTCAACCGGGATGTCCGGGTCGCGAAGATCGCAACACAGAGATGCGCCACGAGAACCAACGGGTTCGGCGGCACCGGGGCACTCGTAGGGACCGTGCCAGGCGATTCCCGTCAACCGGGATGTCCGGGTCGCGAATATCATGACACAGAGGTGCGCCATGGGAACGAACGGGTTTGGCGGTACCGGGGCACGCCTAGGGACCGTGCCAGGCGACTCCCGTCAACCGGGATGTCCGGGTCGCGAAGATCGCAACACAGAGATGCGCCACGAGAACCAACGGGTTCGGCGGCACCGGGGCACTCGTAGGGACCGTGCCAGGCGACTCCCGTCAACCGGGATGTCCGGGTCGCGAAGATCGCAACACAGAGATGCGCCACGAGAACCAACGGGTTCGGCGGCACCGGGGCACTCGTAGGGACCGTGCCAGGCGATTCCCGTCAACCGGGATGTCCGGGTAGCGAATATCATGACACAGAGGTGCGCCATGGGAACGAACGGATTCGGCGGCACCGGGGCACGCGTAGAGATCGTGCCAGGCAACCCCCGTCTTACTATAGCACGGAACAGAATCAGAATTGTGCACGTACGCGTTACCCTTCAGCCCAAACGTGTACACTGCCTGACAATAATTCGTTCCTATCATCTCGCGGACGTAACATTTTAATCCCCAAAATTATTAACGAATTGAGATATATGAAACGCGTGTGCTATGCAATTGACACCAGCTAACTGCAAAATAAATTCAATTGACGGCGCCATGAATACATTCTTATGTTCCTCTTGTCTCGCGAGAAGAGTCTAGGAACGAATTATTGTCGGACAGTGTACATTTGCTACGTAGTTCATGTGCACGTTTTCGTGATATTATTATTTTCGTCGCCAATTATCAGATTCATGAATTCATACTATTTAAATAAAATTATTATTTATAATATTAACAAATCCCATTTTGACGTGAAAAGTAGACGTAGCGAAATGTTTTTTAAATAATATTTTGTAAAAACATCGAAATAATCGACGTCGAGATCCTTTCAAATCGCACGAAAAATCTACGCCTCAAAAAGGATATAATAATTACTACAAAATGTGTGAAATCCTAACAAAATTATCTTTTCAAAAAAAGGTACAAAAATGCGCCAAGTATACGCGCTCAAAAACGACCAAAAAATTACGCCTTAAAAAAGAATCCTTCTACAAAACTACGCCTAAAAAAAGAACTCTTGTATTAATTACCTTTGTACAAAAAAAGATTTTTCCTACAAAGAATGTGATATCAAGGAAGTGCGCCAACTAAAAATGGATAGTTCATAATACTTTTTGGTTAGTGTTTATAGTCTGTAAGAAATAAAGGAGATAATATAAAGCAAACAAATAAGTATTTTTATACAAATAATTATTTTAATACAAATAAATATTTTAATATATAAATATTTAAATACTATACATAAATCTTTTATAAATAAATATTTGATCGCACGCACGCACGCACGCACGCAGTGAGAAAGAGAAAGAGAGAGTTAGGCAATTAAGATATTTATTCGGTATGAAAGATAATAATTTTAACACATAATTATTTGAGTACAAATAAATTTTTTTTTAAATACTTGGCGCCGCCAAACCGAATAAATATCTTAGTTGCTTTAATATGTTAACAATCATTTCTTACTAAATTACATACTAACTTATCAACTATGATAACAATAATTTATACATATACGCAGGAGGAGGAAAATACGAAAGACACACATACACGCACACGCAAACGCACACGCACACACACACACACACACATATCTGCGCACGCACAAACACATTAAGAGAAAAAAGTTAGACAATTAATTTAATCGGTTTGGCGGCGCCAAGTATTTAAAAAAAAATTTATTTGTACTCAAATAATTATGTGTTAAAATTATTATCTTTCATACCGAATAAATATCTTAATTGCCTAACTCTCTCTTTCTCTTTCTCACTGCGTGCGTGCGTGCGTGCGATCAAATATTTATTTATAAAAGATTTATGTATAGTATTTAAATATTTATATATTAAAATATTTATTTGTATTAAAATAATTATTTGTATAAAAATACTTATTTGTTTGCTTTATATTATCTCCTTTATTTCTTACAGACTATAAACACTAACCAAAAAGTATTATGAACTATCCATTGTTAGTTGGCGCACTTCCTTGATATCACATTCTTTGTAGGAAAAATCTTTTTTTGTACAAAGGTAATTAATACAAGAGTTCTTTTTTTAGGCGTAGTTTTGTAGAAGGATTCTTTTTTAAGGTGTAATTTTTTGGCCGTTTTTGAGCGCGTATACTTGGCGCATTTTTGTACCTTTTTTTGAAAAGGTAATTTTGTTAGGATAGGAGTTTACAGTGTAGAATAAGAGATTATAGGAAAAGTCACTTTGAACGTAAAAAATTTTTTTTTACGTGATTCATAACTGCCATCAATTGATTGGAAGTATGCTAATACGCGGACGCTACGAGACGATAAGCGAAACTAACGCACAAATAATGATACTTTTTGTGAGCGATAGCGACAACATTCCCCCCCGTACACTTTTACGTACGCTCCGGGCATATTTCGTCCCGTCGTCGTCAGTCCTGTGCTCGTGCCGCGCGGCGCGGAAAAGTCGGGAAATATTATGCTAGCAACACGAGAGAGTATGAATTATTTAAGCGCGCGGCGGTGGTAGAAGTGCAGAAACTATACCGAAGGCATTGCATCGTTTTGTAATTTCTGTCAGTGGTCGGAATTTTATGGTTACGATCTCACCGCGCGCTTACGCTACGCGCATTCGCAAATAGGTTGCGCATGTGTGATTCCTTTAGATTAAATTATAATTTTAATCGCACATAGAATTAACCGCACATTCGTACCGCGCGGTACGTCGTATGGTTTAAAAACGATGTCTTCGGAATGCTCATACACCATTTTCTTCGCTTTTGAATAATTTGTCTCTTCCGCATGCTTACGTAACTAGGGCGGATTTGCCGTTTTGCGAGCAAAAGATGAAACTAAAATTTGAGTGGCTTGATCGTAATTCTGATACAATCATCCAAAAAAAAAAATTTTTTTTATATACGTGGAATCCTCTAAAGAATTTTACTCATATTGACTTCAAAAAGATTCCTCTGAAATCAAGAGAAAAATAGTATAAACAAGAATATTTCAGAGGGAAAAAAGTATTTTTAACTTTATTGAAAGAGGAATATGTTTGCTGTAAAACAGTAAGCTTAGAATATGAGATTATAGAAAAAAATCACTTTGAACGTAAAACACTTTTTTTGGATGATATAGACACGATAGACCTTAACTGTTGAACACACGACATTTCCAAACTAGCCGAGGCTCTCTGTTGTGAATTTCATTTTTCCCCAGTTTAAGTCGATGGGAAAATTGTATTATCGATATTCCTCGAGGACTCGATTTGATCGAAAAATACCATAGTAATAATATAGATAACAATCTTCTGAGCTATGACCTCAATGTCCATGCAAAGTTTAGTCAAGATCGACTAGGAGGAGTTTGTGGTTGAAGAAGGTAAAAGTCGATGCATAAGAGTATCGCTCGCCTCGGCTTGCTCGGCTTGCAGCTTAATAAATTCATAATATATCTTGCATATAAAATTTATAAAGAAGCTTGATATCGAAAGAGAGCATAAGACTTAATATAAATAGAAAATTATAATTGGCTTGAAGAAAAAGATGCCTCTTAACACTTTACGAAAATGTTATTATCACAGCTTTTGTATCTAAATAATTAAATCCTTTGTTTCTTCGCTGATCTCTATGAAATTACGGGCGATATCTATTGTGTATGGGATCATGAAAATTTCAAAAAGATTTTGGGGAAATAGTACATAAATCGAGAGATTTGTCGACCCTATCGGAATCCCGAAAGAACAGATGTAGGGGTACCCTAAAGCGGGGCGGATAACCCACGTTATTTCCGTAAATTATGTCTCGCCATGGCACTATGATAGTGGAGTTTCGATCTAGTGATATATTCCGTCAATTAAGGGTACTCGATAGCCGGAAATTTGTCGACCATGCCGGAAAATGGATTTAGATTGGATGGCTTTCCTAACAGGATGTTGTATGAGTTAAGATATGGAACAGATCGTCTTATCATCGCTGATGTTATAGATTCGCGATTTATATTGGTTAAATTTAAAGTTTACAGGTTCAACATATATGCCTATTGTCATATGTAAGCCTCAATAAAATAGTGACATTCGTTGTCAATATTTTTGCAAAAATTGTTGAAATTCTAATTTTTTTTAATAAAATTGAGTTATAAATTAGATAAGAAGTTTGTTATTATAACATCACTTATTTTAAACTGTCTATACAGGGTGCCCAGACCGCAGCTATTAATCAGATACTTGAAGTTATTCAATATGAAAATCCTAATACCAAAGTAATGAGGCTACAGTAATTTTTAAAGAAAACGTTTAAAGATAGCCAATTGATTGTTAAAAATTCACGCATTCAGATCCGTTACATACTGGAGGCGCCGGATTAAAATCGTTTAAATATTAACATAATTTGCGTGCATTTTTTAATTTACTTTTTTTATAATTTTTTTATTTATTTAATTAAATTGCTGTATACTGATAATATGAATAAAACAAATCTAAATTTTCATATTCTTAATAATGTGGTTTATTTTATTAATAGTGTGATTTATTTTATTAATATTAATAATTAAAATTTGTTGCATTAATCTGCTGCTAATGTAACTATTACGTACAAAGTGTTAATTTTAAATAGTTAATGTTAAAGTACATCTTGCACAACGAATTCTGTACTTTGTAAAATAATATGTGTAATTCGATTTCTTAAAAAGATCTGTTAAGAAGAAATTTTTTATTATTGAAATTAATTATTTATTTATAACATATATATTTCATGTGACAGATTTGACAGCTCGATGCGTTTTAAGATCAATATTCAATAAAATAATATTTGTATAATCATTAATATTATCAATATACACGCAACAATTTAATTAAATAAATAAGAAACGTTATAAAAAGTTAAAAATATATTACACGCAAAATTATGTTAATATTTAAATACTAATATCTAAAGGTAATATCTAGGGTACCTATGGACCTTGAACATGTGAATTTTAATGACCGGATCATGCTTCTCATTAAAAAACTACTGTAATTTCAGCATTTTTATATTAAGATTTTCATCTCTAAATGACTTTAAAAATCTACCATTAGTAGGTACGGTAGGTGTAGGACACCCTTTATATTCTTTAGTAAAATAATATTAAAAATCTCAATGTGAAAGTATTAGAAAGTGTTTAAAAAATTTTTAAGCAGATAATTATGATAATTAAATTTCTTCAAACACACACATATATTTATATGTATTTATATAAAGGACCACATATGCTTATATAATAAGTATATTTATATATTTTTTCTAATATATGTACCTATATGTATACATTTTTGTAAATATTATTACTCGTTTTCAAATACTGAAAAATAAATATGTAAATTGGGATGACGCGTGACTCCGTGTTAACGCGAGAGATTAGTAATACAAGAGTCCTAGGTTAAAATCCCAGTGGTTTTTCATTCCGCATATACTCCATTTTAGTTCGATCGATCGAAAACCGACTATTTTTCTAGAGGAGAATCGGGCCTTTCGTAATCAATAGGCGATCTGAAAAAGGGTAGGAAAAATGGAGTCTGAGAGACGCGAGAAGTCTGAATGAAGCGGGCTTTGCTGAGAACCCCTTTAAAAACAAAATATCAGAGACAACGGATGAAAGATAAAAGAAATACAATTCGTACAGTATATTAATCCTTAAATGTACATGAAAATTACGTAAATGTCATACGGAGTCATTTTGACCCCCAAAATTTTGACGACAAAAATGCTTGCTACGACAAAGCTTTTTATTTTTTTTAACTTGAAAAAATTACAGAATAATCTTTAAGCATTGTTTTATAAGACACTATAGGTTTTTTTTATCGAATTTAATTTTAAGTATGATAAAAAAATTAGAGAAACAAAAAAAAAGAGGAAAATTAACGTTTTTTACTTAAAAATTCATAACTTTTTTCAATAACAATTTTTCATATTTTTAGTTAAAAATTTAACTTGATACTTTCAAGATGTTACTCTTTAAGGAAAAAAATAGTACATTAGTGCACGTTCTAAAAAAGTTATTTATTTTGAAGTATGAAGTCAGGAATAGGAAGAAAGGTCTTAAAATGAAATACAATATATAAACCTCAGTATAATATACTGCAATTTATTCTAAACCGCCGCACTAAACGCATAGATACATGCAGTGCTCTTCACACATCGAACATTTTGTTCATTCTCGAGCAGTTGCTGCCGAATAGGCCGACTTCAGAAGTAATACGCCATCTGATAGTGCCGAAAAATAGGCATATAAACTCCACAAAAAAATTCCACTATGCTCTATTAAATACTCACCTTCTACTGATCACAACTGATGACAAAAATCACAGAAAAAAAATTCGTAAAAAATTCACAAAGTATACGTAACTGTCACACGGAGTCAGCTTAACCCCACCACCACAAACCGTATTTTGGAAGGATGTTCTAATCGCACTGCTTTAGGGACTGCACATAATGGTGGAACAGGAAGAGGATATCAATTCTTCTTCAATTTTTGTATTGCTTAGTACTTTAAATCTAACTCAAATCGCGTGGGGTTATCTAGACCCCAGAGCGACATTTAAGGGTTAATAAATAGTATATTAAGATAAAAATTTTTTTGGTTATAAAATAAATAACGTTTGATGTTTTACAGAAAATTCAGTCGCAGACTCTATAAAACATAAAACTATAAAATACCACGTTACTTATCACTCATCAGATGTTACTACATTAACCTAATGACAAAAAATGTTGTATAAACATATATAAAATATATAAAATAACTTAACACGATAAACTATATATCAGTACTAATAGATTGACACTATCAATCTGAGAGTAGTCACCTAAGGTAATTTTGGCATCCAGCAGTGGAAACATGAAGCTTTATAGTTTTCTTTATTGATCGGGAATCCATCCAATCTATTTTTTTTTATTTCTCTATGTTAAAATATTAAATAAATCTATATATATACATATATGTATAATATTATATATACATATTTTGTATGTTATGAAGATTTCACCATCACACATTTGTTAATAACTCGACGTAATATTTAAACGAGTATATAAATATTGAGAGCAAGTAACTATCCATAATAATAAATATAAACATTCATTATAAATGCGTAGATTTGTTTGCTTTTATACTATTCATTCGTAGTTTATTTTAAATGAGCTACAATGTCTATACATATACATCAATTAAAATAACTCTCTTTCTATTAGATAATTTATAAATGTTTATTTAGATGCATAGAGATGTGCAAGAAAATTAAAGAAATATTAGAACATCATGAAATGGTTAAAATTCTATAATCTTTGCAAGATTTTCTGATACAAACAATTAATTGTATTTATTATAACTTCGTTGACAGTAACTAAATTTATTTTCACAAAACTATTTTTCATTAATTTTTCCCACGCTGTAATTAAAATCGCAGGACAGAATTTAGCTTTATTAATACGTCATTCGCTCACCATATCTACTACTATTGTCCATCCCTCACCATGTAGCTCTCCCTTTTTCCTTCATATTTGTGGTGGCGGCATGCTCATCGAACCATATTTTCATTCCTGTCACAACATAAATCGATTCATTCAAGCACCCTTCTACTTCATCATCCACATGAGAGTCGTTATAGTCAATTCGTACGACATATATTACTATATAATACATATGATTTTACATGCGCACGCCTACATCATAACATTCAGCCGAAAAACACGTAATTATACAATTTTACAGAATTGTTCAGCAATTCGACATACTCGGATCATACCGTGCATTTTCTTGAAAATTGAAATAACATTTTTTATAAACATCAAAACGTGACTGCATGCATCTTCCACGATCGTGAAAAGATAGGAAATGTTATTTAAATTTTTCTTCTCAAATACCATCCCACGTGGAAAATTGGAAAATATAATGTATAATTACACAATTTTCAAGCGCAACCAACAATGGCGATTTATTAACGTTTAAGCAAAGTCATGGAAAAAAGAGACGAGATTTGGGAACGCAGGGTTACCCCAATTTTATCTCTCTCGCGAAATCCAGCTGCAATGCCAATTTCAACGCCCTTCGCGATCAGTCTTTACAGATGGCGTCCCAAAAATGTAATTACCCTCGTATGCGTGGCTATAGAAGTGTAATCGGCCGATTTGGATGAAAATTGAAACGACCTGGAAAAATTTTTCCAAAAAACTCGATACCGAGTTGCGCGGTTCCCCATTTCGCACAAATCAAGTTATGATAAAAATCACGTGTAAAAACTCTCGCTGAAGATCGCTGTTATTATTCGGCTTCAAATGAAATCGGGTGACGTTTAATCGTATTGCCGAAAGTTATAGAATTTCAACGAAACGTGTGCAGCAATTACCGAAATACGCGGGGCAGATGAAAATAGCTTGCATTTCACGTGATCATTTAACAAATCTCCTGACGTTTCTTCGTAACAATATATCACTTTGTTAACCGTGGATATATCACGAATGTAATGTAGTAAAATAAATTTTCAAATAAATTTTCATTTTTTTGATAAAAATACAAATGCGTTTAAAAAATTAATGCTTACAGATAAAAATGACGTAAATGTATTATTGTGTAAAAAATTGACTTTGTCTCTTTTCTTCCTCTTGGCATTTCACGAACGACAATACCTTTTCGTGTCTCTCGAATTGACACATATTTCGTAGAATTATACTAATAAATAAATTAAATGTAATTAATATACAATATATGTATACAAAATATATTATACAAATTTTTTTCATACGTTTAATATTTTCAATTTATATACATTGTAATCCTGTTGTCGAACAATTAACAAATTGAACGTGATATGACCGGCGGCGTTGCTCCTCTTTAAATCATAAAATCATGTTACACTCGCTCCTTTACATTCACCGCGCACGGCACGTTACGTACAATATTGCGCGTTTACGTTTAAAGTCCTACCCCCCCCCCCGTGGACTAATGGGAAAACTAGCGTTGCGCGCGACTTTTTACCGTTAGATTAAAATATGCAAATAATCCGGGACCGACGCGCTCGTAACTCGGTGGCCACCCTCCTCGAGCGTGCGGCGCGACGTGTCGCGTCGCGGCGCCAGCCCTTCCCGACTACTCACGAATCCGCAAGCCGTCCCACACACAGGCCACCCACTCGCTCGCTCGCATCTCTCTCACCCTGTCACCCCCCCCTCCCCCGCGGGCCCACCAACACCTCCCCCTTTCACGGCAGAAACCCCCGCGTGATGTACGTATTCGCCGTTGCGACACCCGGGGACGCTCGCGGAGATTACGAGGGTGCAATGCGGGGGAGAGTTCGGAATTACATTTTAATTTCATCGGTAGCACGCTCCTATTACGAGGCCCCTTCACCGCGCCCCGTACAACGCGCGACATAAACTATCGGCGATTGAAACAACCTCCACCTCTTCGTAAAACAGGATCCCGGAGAAATACGTGATAATTCTCTATGTTCATTCGCACTATTCAGATTAGAATACTTTGAACATAAATATTGTAGTAACACAGCTTTACACAATTGCTTTACTTTTCTCTCTATCTGAGAGAATGATAATAATATGTTCAACTTCGTAGCGTTAAGCATTATTTATTACAAGTAATAAAATAATAAAATAATAATTGTAATATGTTCAGAATAAACATATTATTTATTACTTGTAACAAAATCTGTGTAGAAATCTTGTCGTATTTGACAATATTTTCATCATGAGATATAGATAACATTTTAATAGTATTATTTACAACTAATAATTAACAAATTGAATTTGACCGTTAAGAATATATCAAATTAATAGTAATAAGCCTTTTACGGTCGATGCTGGATCTCTTTGATGCTGGATCTCATAATAATTTTTATTTAAGTTAGTTATTATTATTATCAAATCTGCGTTATCACGAGCAAAGCGTATTACATTCGTAATTTAATAATGTAATGTACAGCTTATTGTAATAAAATTGTCTACATCCCTCGCGAGATTACACACGTTTAAAATTAAAATGAGGATGTTAGGTGAACCGGTACGCCAGAAGCGGGTAGACGTAAAGCATGTACACATTGCGTTCACACCATGACATAAACCGTCGCTAAACCGAGGTACGGATCCAAGTATAGAGTATACGTGGCCGTACAATAGTCGAAAACATTTTCCGTATGCGGCTGGAAAGTGTGCGAGAGCATCTATGGCGCCACATATGCGAGTTTGCCTGGGTGTCGGTGCATACGCGTACCATTTCTACTTGCTCATGAATGCGATCTGCCACGTCGTCGCGCCGGCGTCCTCTTTAACGGTTAGCTTCGTCTCTTTCTCTTTCTCTCTCTCTCTCTCTCTCTCTCTCTCCCTCCCTTCTCATCTTCTCTCTCTCTTTCCTTTTCTCGCCTACTGTAACGAACAACGTTGTAATTTCTGCAACGTGCACCTGTTGTAATCTAGCGTGGAGGATTTTCGCCATGCGACGCGATTCATTCGAGCACTCGCCGCCGTGGCCTTTATTAAGTTTTTGTCGCTGTAAATTCTTTCAATAAACGTCAGGCGCATTTGGAAGGCGCGGGAATCATAACGCTCTCGCTTTACGCGCGATGAGATCTCGCGCGTTGTAAGTATCCGCGCAGGCCGGATACATAACACGCGCCCCGCTGTGCGCGTGCTTCTCTCCTTCTCTTCTCTCTTTTTACATTCCCGCAAACGCGACCGGCTTCGCTCCGCATCATAATGCGTGTCGTAAAAGTTTTACAGTACCACCCGTCGCGATTTCCAAGAGGGAATTCCGCAAAGTTGCGCGATTCGTTCGGGCGTTTGCGGATTTTTGCCGGAGCATCGGATATCGTTTCCGGCGAGATCTCACCTCGGTCGACGGAAATTTGTTCGACACCGTAAAAAAAAAAAAAGAAGAGTCTGCTGTCGTTCAGCCGGGGAAATTTTTGGCAGGTAATAATAATGTCGCGCGTCGAGATGCAAGACGCGCACATAAAACGCAACTATAAAAGACGCGGCGGGGAGTTACGTTTGTTTATTGTTCCTACGTTTCCTTTCTTTTTTTCTCCTCTTCCCCCCCGGTAAAAGTAGCAGCGAGAAACTTTTATCCCGCGGAAAACGGTAGCCGCGGAGGAGCTAAAAGTTGCCGCGTCTAATCTTGACACGTCGAAACTTCCCCGCGGCGCATTCGTCGCGCTAACGAATTTCAAATTTTCATCACGTACCGAGGCGTGCGTTCATTTAAAGCGCGGCAAAGTTGGATCCCGCACAATCCTCCGCTGAATGTAGCCGCCGCGACTCAGCCTGGTTAAATTATCATCCCCTCGCGAGGAGCGGAAGATACGGGGCGTCATCGCCGCAATCCAAACACTTCTGAAAGCCTCGCATCTGGAATATCTTCCCCGGCGGTGTTGCGTCCTCGATCGGCTCCTCGGCGGGGGCGGATAACGACGGAACCGCGGGACAAAGGGGTAAATCAAATATTTGCGATCTGATAATGCAACTAAGAATAAACGCTCGCCGCATTAATCGCCACGTGTGATGTTATCCGCGGCATAATAGCCGGCCGGGGGAGAAAGCGGGAGAATTGTCCCGAAAAGTTCCGTACGCAGGGCCGCAAGCCTCCCCCTCCTCCTCCCCCTCGCCCCCTCGCCCGAGTTTCATTGGTATTTCGCTGCATCAGAGGGTGTTCATACCCAGTGCGTTCGCAGGCCGTATTTTCGCCGTCTCTCTCGCACGCCCCGCCGCCTCGTGTCCCTTTTTCCCTCTCTCATTTCTCGGTTGGCTGCTACTGTCGGGTTTCCAGCCCTTCTCTCATTAAATCATTTGTTCTCCGACGCGGACGCCGCGCCGCGTCGCCGTCGCGCTCGCCACTGCCGTCGGCGGCGGTGCAGCGCAAAATATATCCGGGCGAATATTTCGAGAACAAACGTCGGCTCGTCTTTTCTTCCTCCGCGAACTCGCGTCCACGTCAAATTCATATCAAGGCGGTGTAAGCATAATTCATTATGATTTTCGCGCCACGCGTCGTCCGATTTATATCCCGGTGGAATATATTTCTGGATGAATAATGTATGCGTATCCACCCGCGCAAGCCTACAATATGCTATATTTTAAAGACAAGTTTTCCGTATCCCCCTTAACATCGTTATGCTATTTGCGGGAATCAAGCTCCCGCAATATTTAAACCTTCGTCCCTCTATTATTCGCTATTATATAATTCGGACGCGTACGTTTCAGCTATTCAAAAACACAGAAATTTGAAAAAGGGATTAACGAACAGCTCAAGGAGAATTCAAATCTAAAGACAAATAGGTGTACAACAATTATGTTAAATATTTATATCACGACTATGATATTTAAGAATTAATTAACTCTATAAATCATCTGTCGCATATATGTAATTACTTACACGAAATTTGTTGAGGTCATGGCGAGTCTAGGACCGAGAAATTTATTTAACAACACTTTTATAATAAACGCAGAAAGTTTATTATTATTACAAAACTTTAGGGGGCAAAGCACTTCCTATTTTCTAAAGGTTCAATTACAAGTAACAAAAGATTATTTATTAAAGTAACTCCTAGCAACGTAATCTATATGAACATAACACTGAATCAAACTCTGAATTGTGAGTGCGCCAAATCATTGTCTTAAAGATGTTCTGGATGCGTTAACATTGTTACATTGAAAATACCGTAGAACTTTTATAGATTGTTTCCATTTATCATCTGACGTGGTTAAAACCTGAAGCCGATTCTCTAACTGGTTCACGAGTTATTGTATTTTTAATTTTACATGTGTTCCTATGGAAAAACAGCATTATTCTCTCCATATGAAGAAAATAATAAAGAAGCAACATTGCCAATATTCTGAAACTTTATTTGTAAGTAAATTAAACATTGAGCAACGTTTCTAAAAAAAGTTTAAATCGATTCACTATTTCATTACCGAGTTATTGATAAAAATACAATGCAAAGTTTCGAAAAAAGGGTATAATGTACATGTAAACTGCCGAAACGTGGCAAACATCATGTACTTGTGGTGCCAAATATTAAATGACATTGTTTAAGATATTTGCATCATATGAGCACGTTTAATGCACATTTCAATCCTTAAAAGCATAGAATTTTATATTCAATAAATAAATAATAAAAGCATAGAATTTCATATTGAAGCAATTTTTGGCTAGGATTGTATATAGTCAGAACACAAATTAAAGCTTCTTAACACAAATTAAAGCCAATTCTTGTATAATTATATATTGTTAATTACAAAATTATTATCTTATATTCGCAAATAGTACCAACGTGCTGAAAATACCACATTATAAATGTCGGATAATTGCGCGTAATACACAAGTGCATTTGCGCATTTATGCGTGGATATTTTTGGGCGCAGTCATTTTTTTTCCACGAAACTACGACCTCGTCGGTGATGGTGAACAGCCTCAATCGACGATGCTAGCATGCATCGTCCGTTCGGATTATGATGACCCATCTACGACGGTCAGCTCGTTCAGTTTCGATTTATGGGTAACCGATAACCGGATTCGTTCGCCCTCGCTGCCCTCCTCGTGCAATTCTTTCGGCCACCATGTCAGTTCTCCGCCTGTGTGCTTTTTACGAGGTTGTGTGATAACATCGTGGAGCTACGTCAACAAATTTTTCCCGAGCATTGTTCCTCTCGCCGAGAAAGTTGGGCGATTACGAGCTGATCTTACGACGCTCTCGATCTATTTTTATAAAAGCCGACCAGTTAGCGTTATATAATTAATTTGCTTATTGTTACTTTCATCGTAATAAACTAAGAATATCACACAAAAAGCACTAATTAAACGAATTCCAATTATGATATATATACACTTCCGGTTCATCTTTAATCAACAGAAATAGCTTGTTACACTGAAAAAAAATTCTGGTTGGAAACGGACGAATCAGAAAATCTTGTAGAATTGATGAAATATTCTGGTTATTATAATAGAACTCAATAACTTTTAATAACCAGAATATTTGATCAATCCTACAAGATTTTTCTGATTCGTCCGTTTTTAAGGCTCCTGGCCCCTCATCACAGCCATATTGAATTATGACGTCGGAGGCGAGAATGACACGCTGATTTTGTGTCCGTGCTATCTGCAATTAAATATAAATTTGGATAAAATAACGCATTACGTTACTTTAATACACTTCTAAAATACGCCGAATGCTATCCTTGAACTTTATTGGTCAAGGTTAGCAATTCGATGAATGTTAACCTTAACCATCAAATTGCTAATCTTGATCAATAAAGATCAAGGATAGCATTCAGCGTATTTCAGCAGCGTATTAAAGTAACGTAATGCGTTATTCTATCCAAATTTATATTTATTTGCAAATGGCACGGACGCAAAATCAGTTTGTCATTCTCGCCTCCGATGTCATAATTCAATATGACTGTGGTGAGGGCTCAGAAGTCTTAACCAGAATTTTTTTTCAGTGTAGTAAGATACAATAATTGAACAAATCAAAATTAGATTTTTGCAAATGCCCATTTTCTAAAAAAAAAAAGAAAGATAGAAATGAAAAGAGACGTAGATCTCCAGTTAATCCACTATTGATGTTTCGCGAAACGAAAGATGAATTATTTAAGTAGATAAACAATCGCCATCTTCCTGTAGCTTTGCTAAAACGGAATATCGATGTAGCCAGCGATCGACAAAATGTCAGTCCTCCCGAAATTGTGTGCCCCTACCGTCGACCCGTTTAGAAAGCCCAGGACCGATCTCCGTATTGCGATATATAAAAGGAGGACACCGAAATGCCGATGTCCAACGTCGGTGTGAATACGTCGATGAATGTGGCGAGCGGGAACGAGCGAAATATAGGCAGGCGAGCGTGAAGTATCAGCGCAGTATTGCTCTAACGCTTTAAAGCGCGGATTATCCCCGCGACTTAAATTCCCTTCCTCCCGGTCTCGCCGACGTCAGCGAGATGGTATATCCAGCATAGTCGTCGCTGCATTCGTTTCTCCTCGTGGCTGCCACCGGAGACTCGAGCGTTCTTTTTTCCCCTCTTTTTTTTTCCTCTCTCTTCCTTTCTTTTCTTTTTTTTTTCTCTCTGTTGCCGTAAAACGACGCGCGCGAGAGCTGCCGCGAGATTACAGCGGACAACGGACGGCGTTTCGCGCTAATGTTATTAAAAAGCATCCCGAGTGGAAATCCCGAAGCTGGTGAGACCGCTATACACCGCGGCTTAGAATTCTTGTCCGAGATCGGATTTGATGATATTCGATTATGAGCGAGAAAGCGGATTAATTAAGTCGAGAGGCTGGACTGATCGCCGATTAAATTGTACAAATTCCATAAAAGGGACTCGTATAAGGGTTTCCATAATAAGCGTGCGAGAAAATGGAAAATAATAGCGCTCTACATGTTTTAATTTACTTAATTTCAAATTAATATAGTTAATTACTCAATAACAGAGGAAACGGACAAGTCTGTGTTTAAACACATGACAAACTGTTAAGCACGCAACCCGCAGCGTTCTCGCACGCGCCCCCGCCAGGGAATGAAGCTTTTTTTAATCAACGCCATCCAGTGGTCATTACGACGTCCTTTTAAAGCCCTATAACGTATCGCGGCGCGGCGGCGTGGTATCGGGGTCGAGCTGAAAGCAGGGGGCGCGGGGGGGAGGGGGGGAGGGGGGAGGACGAAACGACGAAAGCGAAAATATCGCCGCCGCCGCCGCCGCCCTCGAAAAGAGTCCCTTCGTTATGGGCGACCGTATTTCACGTCGTTAACGAGCGCCGCCGCGTTTTGTCGGCGATAAACTCGCGACAGCCACGACAGATACGAGGATGAATGCCGTGCTTCACGCGGATTGATGGGAGACACCAAGCGCCGGCCAACGATTACCATATTCTGAGTGACGACGTCCGCTTGTCGAAAATCAGGGGGGGAGAAGGGGGAAAAAAATTCGCAGTCGCCTCCGGGCGCACTCTCGACCGCGGACGGAATGAAGGAGAGTCTGAAATATGGTTTACAAACGTGTGCACCCTTGTTTCATGCCCGTGAATCACTCGTGGTAAGAGAGGATAATCTTTTTGGTCTAAGAAGATTATATTCGCATGCATTAAAACACTTTGTCTCACTATTTTGTCTACAACTTGTGTGAAAGCGTGAAATAATAAAAAGCGGAACGTCATTATGAAGTACAAAATGCGGACTGTACGCTTTAAGTAAAAAAACATATCTTGTATCTCTCAGACTCGCAATAATTTCTAAAATAACTTTCGTGTATCTAAATCAGATGATAATGGGAAGCCTTGATTTATTCGTACAACGGTCTAATTTAATTATTACATCTTGTACATCTATATGTATATCTAAAATATTGAAACTAAGAGGACTTTTGAAGATTGATCGGATTTTTAGGATTAAATAGATTTTAAAATCAAAATCGCTTAGAATTGGGTTTTTCAAATTTAATTATTATATTTCGTATATCTGTATATCTAAAATTTTGAAGCCAAGAGGACTTTTGAAGATTAATCGGATTTTTAGGATTAAATAGATTTTAATATAAAAATCGCTTAGAATTGGATTTTTCAAATTTAATTATTGTATTTCGTGTATTTGTATATCTAAAATATTGAAACTAAGAGGACTTTTGAAGATTAATCGGATTTTTAGGATTAAATAGATTTTAAAATAAAAATCGCTTAGAATTGGGTTTTTCAAATTTAATTATTATATTTCGTATATTTGTATATCTAAAATATTGAAACTAAGAAGACTTTTGAAGATTGATTGAATTTTTTAGCTTAAATAGATTTTAAAATTAAAATCACCTAGAATTAGATTTTTTAAATCTTAAAATCAATACTTTATAATAAAGTATTAATTTTACCAAGTTTACATTATCATCCAATGTTCAACGGTCAAATGCATAAACGTTGTCTGACCATTAAGAACACTTAACATGATTAATACACACGCGAAGTCTCACAAAGTAAAAGAGCATACATAAATCATAGCGTTATACAGTTGAATGTAATTCATTCTATGCGGATACGTTTAATGCAGTCTCTCTTGCTGAAGGCATTGCGCTACAATATGGTCGTGCGACTCAATCGATGGGAAATTATCATGCGACGATGGTTATTATATTCCGGATAATTTGAATAATGAATTTTCCCAGTTGGTAGCTCTATCTTGTTCATCCGCGTTTTCCAGAAAACGTTGCTGCACATTAAAAGCGCCCAGGGACTGCGAGACTTCTTTCCCCGAGACATAATATAAAAAAGCACTGAGAGACCGAATAGTTGAACTGTCGATATCTTTCCTAATTAGACTTCCTCGCCGACTGCCCCAAGTTTTTCCTACTAAATAAAAAAGCTCGATTTATGCAACTCTATCCTCTGGAGAACTTACACCTATATTAACGAAGTAGCACGTTCGTTCCTACTTTTCTCGTTTTTGCATAAAAGAATTCAGTTGATAAAGGGTAGTTTTCTTTATTTTTTATCTTTTCCCTTAGTTTTAACTCTAAATAAAGATAATGCTACTATATGTGTGCATATAATACACGATACAATAAAGTGTGTATGCATTTTTGTGCACTCAAATCACAGCTCGAGTAAGCGTCATAATTTGTAACATAAATCTATGCATCGTGCAGGTAGTCGCTCTGACCTCTCACATTTGAATTCATAGGTCAAATTGCGTTAGCTGATAAAGTTCGCAGAGAAATGTAACTCAGGGAGAAGTTTCAGCAATTTGTATAGCATTGAGAAGTTAGGAAGGATCGGTGAAGACGTGTTGCGAATCGGTAGATCAAATTTAAAGTGCTTTTCAATTATCATCAAGCTTCTGTTTAGTTTAATTACAACAAGGTTTACCTAAAATCCGTAAATATGCATCGATTTTCTCGTTTATTGCCTTCATGCTTATGCGAATCACCTTTTGTCAAAGTTATAAATTGAGCGAAATTTTTCTCCTTTTGGTCTCTTACCATTGGAAATACTTTTCTGCATCTCGAATCCCGCTAATAAATAACGCAGCAAATGGCGAACGCAATCATCGAATTTAAGTGTACAGTGACAGAGGTAACTTGAAGCGTACAAGATTGGAGAATTTATCGAGATCTGTCGATATCTGAGACGCTTTTAAAGAGATTCATGTTAAAATAATAATTTCGTGGAAAACGTTTATATTGACTTTTTAACAGTTGCTCATATTATGGCAACGTAACAAATACTTGTTTAAGACAAGTAACAATGATTGATTCTGACAAATTGAACGATTTATCAATTTGTTTTCACGAATTTATTAAAACAGAAATTCGATTATTATTTATAAGCTTTGTTGACAGAAAAAAATAGCATTAAAAAAATTATGTAAATTGAAGATTAATCGATACCAAAATGTAAAATTCAGATTTTAGAACTCCGATCTCGTTCTAATTACAAGTGCAACTATACGAAAACATTTATTTAATATTTCGTTCAGGAGTTCGGTGATTCCACCGCAGCGCATCCTAACGTAACGAAGCTTTTGGAAGAGATTTTGTCCCAAAAGGGACGGTCGGGTATTATCTTGCATAGCCCTCGCTTACTCCCGAAGGTAACCTTCGAGACTTTCCTGCATTAACTCGTTTCAGCGGCGCAAACAATTCCGGGCCGGTCGTTAAGGATCCGTTACAACTAGCCGCTTGAGAAGCGAGTGCTTTCGCTCATTGGCCACTTAGTTCTCGATTTGTGTCGCTGATAGTTTAATTAAAAATCGTGAACTTTCGCGATATCACGGCGGATGAGAGTACAAATGTTGGAAATTACATTAACCATTTACAAGAAATCGAGATGTACAGAATAACTTGATTTTTTTTCTTGGATTATTCTCGTAAAGAATCGGTTCTAATGTTAAAAAAATAATCGCACATTTAAAATTCTCGAATTTATGGACTGTTGCCGAAAATAAAAGTCAGGTCTCAGATAAATAATGACATTTTCGACTCTCTAGTTAATTTCCTTTCGCTTTATAATCGCGTAAACAACGTGGCAAACTCATTATAAACTTTTTAATTGCTTTCCATTGTCGGAATGCTTCAGTCTGGATGCAGCGAGCGTCACCGCAATTTTAAACAAGAGGGCCAACTTGGCTTCAAGGCACAATTTTGCGGATTTATGTAACTTGGTGGGATTCAATTGCAAACGCGTTACATACGCTTTAGCAGGGAGCTTAGACGAGGTTAAATGGGACGCTTAACGCACGGCGTCAGGAACGTAATGGCGTGTGTAGTAATAGTAGAAACGGATTTGGCCACGACCACGATGATATATTCGTTTCATTAGCCAAGCTTAGTGTCCCAAGTGTACCCTACCACCTCGCGATCCTTCCGTCGAAGATCTGCCTGTATTTACGGTACCCAATCTTCCTCAAACGGTACATTTCTGAAGAAATTTATCGGTCGCACTTGCAAACAACTGCTTGATGATGAAGAAAAAAGAAAAGAAATCTGGAGGACTATCGCGCTAATTTGCATTTAACGGGTAGCTGAAGGCTCCTCCTTCGATTTCGGAATCGGAGGTGTCCCCTCTCGCTTTTCGAATCGTATCGAAAAGCGGATGAGCGGACTTTACGGGGAGACTTTACGCCCGCCAAATGAGAACAGATTGAAGGATTAGGATACACATCCGTTCGAGCGCCCTCGTCATGACTGGAGCACGCGATCAATTACATTTAATTACGGAAATTACATTACGGGATTTCGTGCGAACTGCAGGAACGTCGCGGGTACATGTAAATGCGCGAGGTTCTTGCGCGCGGCCTTACATAAATCGCAACGAGGTTGCATGCCGATCCCAAAACAATTATCGGACAATAGAGTGAAAGATTTAGTTTGCCGGTCCCGAAATAAGATAACAGAAATTGAATACAAGTTGGGCGGGGTGTGGATTCGCGCTGCGACGGGGAACAATAGCCATTTAACATTCCTCCCTTGAAGATTTACGACGATTAATTATTCGGATCGTATTAAGACGCGTATCTCATTTATCTGTCTATCGACTTTATCTATGGCGTATTCCGAAATTACACGGTACTCTCGAATTAACACGGCTGATGGTTTTAGCAAGATGTCGCGTAAGGATTTAATTATAATCGTCAAACATCATCAGTCAAATTATGAAGTTAAAATAAATCATAAAATCTCTTCATTGTCCATCTACAAATGTTTCTTAGATTAAGGATGTATCTGAGCAATCTTCGAAATAGTATCAAGTCGATAAAAATTTGTGAGATTGTTCTTTAGCCTTTCTGAGGTGCTGTAAAAAAAAACTTTAAACAAATTCACTAAACAGTTGCTGAGTAATAATGATTTTAATTTTCACTGATTTCCCACGTCTTCTTACGGAAAGAGACGGCCTTGAAGAATAAAAATATTGAAGAAACGGTACCAATATTTTCAATTTTTAGACACTATCTAAGTTCCAATTATCTTCACTACTCGTTTTAAAGAAATGAATTATAAACTGACAAAAATATATCAACAAATTTATATCAGTATCGCAAATAATGTTGAAAAAAACATTTATAATATGAAAAATACCTCTCTAGGAGTAAAAATAAAACTCCAATTATAGTTCGAGTTCCTTACATCTAGATTTACTACGCGTAAGGCATAGTTATTCAAGTATTTCAAATTTCATGCACTTTTATCTAAGATTGTCCTCCGATACATCATTAAAGTAAGAAGCTCGACGTTTTGCACAACTTGCGTAAATTTTATTATCCTTTTCAATTTTGCATTTTGCATTTATACGTATACCTATGTACGCTCATTTACATTTCTCGTAACCAAAATTCAACGGGTTTAGAGTTGAACGACGTACTTTTTGCCAAAGCCTGAATGTTACACTATTTTGACGCATTACTCGGATTTGGACAAACCGTTTATTTACAGGCAGCATTAATCTAGTGAACAATCGCGTCGTGATTTGTGAAGAAGTCCTATATCCCGTCGCCATTCACCTCGATCCCTAAGCTGTTTCTACCCTTTGTCGTGTTATCCGGAAACTACGGACTCGCGCGGATTATCCGAAGAAGGTTCTCTCGTCCCTCAGGTTGGATGGGGTCGACCGCAGGTTTACGTCAGATTGAGACAAACCCGGGGAGTGAGTCGCGCGGACAAACGCGGAGCAACAGCGGCGGGAGAGAAAGAGAGAGAGAGAGAGAGAGAGAGAGAGAGAGAGAGAGAGAGAAGGCATGAGAGCGGAAAAGCCGCGGAAACGACGACGCGGAAGTGGAAAAGCTTCCACTGGGAGAAGAGATAGGGCAAGAACAGGCAAGCGGAAGACAAATAAAGCGAAGTGACGGTGTGGAGGAGGGGGACGAAGGAGGAGGAGAAGAAAGAAGAGGATCGGACGAGACGCAGAAGCGAGACTGCGCGAGCATTAGGGAAATTGAAACGGTTTTCTTTATCTTTCAAAGTCCTAGCTGGAGATAAGGGCTCGCGACAGGGAGAGCATACGTCTTGCCTTCGACGGCGGTCAATGGTCTCTCTTTCCTAACGTTTTCCTTTGTTCCCCCCGGCAGACACACGTACCGATTTCTCGTATATATGCGCGTATGAAAAGTCACACTCTTTTTTTTTTCTTTCCACTCGTAATCGACTCGACGCTTAACAGCGTCGAGCGCGAAATGAGATTGCGAGCGAATCGAGAGTGGCATAAGTGAATTAATAACTTGATAGATAATTAGTATCCTGTAGAATTTTCGCGGGGATAATGATAAATACCAGCGTGATATTGACGGTCCCCGCTATTATAGTTATTAATTAAACGGTGTATAATTCACATTAATATTATATCGTTATATACTGAAGTGCTTGATTCGCGTTGGAATTGTAATCTAATTGTGTGTACTGTAGCATATCAAATGTCAATGTTAAATTGCATTCCTCCCAGACAGTCACACATAATTTTCCCGTATTGTTCACAATTATCGTGCATTTTAATAACTATATTTTCAAGCGTGAATTCCGAACGTGGAACTCCCCGCGCACTTATATCGTATAATTTTCTGCCTTATTGCGTTTTAATTGCAGTCGCGTACCGATCTCGACCAAAAACAAAAAAAGCAGAAAAATACGCTTTTTATCATAATAATTAATTTCTTCTTCGCCGACTCGTATATTTTTATTAATCAAGAAATACCTCGCGTGATATAGCCGGTTTTCGGTTAAACGGAAAATTTTATTACGGAACACACGCTCACACTCTCGTGGGCGCGAGAGAGTCCAAGGTACCCACCGGGCAAATCCCGAACACTCGCCGTTTCTGGCGATGCAGTGCTCGGTACAGTGAGTCACAGGGAATCTACTCACGCGAGCCGTGAATATGGCCGCGCGCGTTTCACACACACACGTTCGTAATCTCGCGCGCACACGCATACACGAATATATGGCCTCTATCTCGGTATTTACGATACCGCTGGAGCACGCACGTGCGTATGATGTACGGACCACGGTAAATCTCGCAACAGCCAGCAGCGCTCGCTCTCTCTCTCTCTCTCTCTCTCTCTCTCCCTCCCTCACTCCCCCCCCTGGTCTCGGGCTCGAAGGGTCGGCGCGGAACGGGGGAAGGGCTCGGCGGCAAGGGCGTCACATTGGACCTACCTACCTACCCCGCTTTTGGTATTCATGCTGACAGGTCGCCTTTATTGACTGTGGATAAACCGCGCGAGAGCGACTGCCGTCCGGATAGCCGTGCGTGTCTCGATGGGCGCGCATATACACGTGTGCGAAACACGCACGCGAGCGGCGGAGGCGGCGGCGGCGGCGGCGGAGCCGGAGGGAAGAGAAGAGAGGAGAGGAGCATCATAGGTGGGGTAGGCAGAAGCCGCGGTGGCCGCATTCGTATGCCGGCGGCACGTTTGGCAAATACGTGAAGGGCTTTGGTTTTCCACCGCGAGAATCAAACGACGCTGTCGTATTCCGAGCTCGCCGGACGGCCGCCGCGCCGCCTTCCTCAGCCTTCCGCCGTCTCCCCGTAATTTGATCTTTAATATGGGCAATCAGCCGCAAATCATTACTTTTCTGCAATGCAGTGAAAAAGTATTCCCTCTCGGAGATCATGTTAACGGTGAAATGAAATCAATATTTCAATATTATACGCGCCGTTAAGCTCGTAGTGTCAAATTATACTCAATTTGAGTAATTTTTAACTGTTCCATAGGTCGCCACTGGTCCTATTCTCAATATTTTATTAATTTTGATTAAAGGGAAGGTAAAATTTTGACTACACATGGAAGTTAAATTAGATAAATTAACAACACATAGAGCGACATAGAGTAACTCAATATGTCGCTAATTTTATCTTATTGTTTTAGTCAAATTAACCGAATATTGAGTAGGAGCAGTGACAACCCATAGAAGCTTACAGTGTAATTCATTCTAATTTACTTAATGAATTAAGTCTTGCACGTGATTTCACGACACTTGCTTAATTACTTTTGGGTAACGATTCTACCAATTCTAATTAACTTTTATGAACAGTTTGTTGAATGCAACGGCATAGATTTATTTTGCGATATAAATTGCGAATTAATAAGAATAACAGGTCAGCTAATCTAGCTACTAGAATGTTGTATTAATATAACTTTGTTCACTAAGAAATAGAAATATAAGACGTAAACATTTCGACTTGACTTAATCTTCTTCGGTATGAAAAAAAAGATTGATTATAATTAGTTATAATAATCCAGTCTTGATAAAAGTTACCAAGAACCTTGGTGAAATAGTTTCACTAAACATGTAGGTCATTATGACAAAATGAAGTGATCATAATTATTATTAAATGTTTTGTTATTATTATTATATTTGGTAATAATAACTAAGTATTTAAAAAATTGCATTACTAATTGCATCTTATAAGTTTACCTAGAATTTCTTTTCAGTATACAAAATATTAATTTAAATTTCTACCGCGTTAATGTTTATCCGCAGAATAATAAGTCGAGTGATCCGCGAAATTATTAAAATGAGTAATAAAATTAAGCAAAAATGAATTTACACAATTGCGTACAGAATCGCATTTTAACAGAAGTAATTATATTCCAGTATCCAGTAATTATTATACGTATCAATTTGCCAATAGTGACCCAATGCGGAGATTCGATAAAAAAGCTCACCGTTTAACAGTCTCATCGCCTGGGATTTTGCCAGAGTCGCGTGTCGCACAACTATACATATATATTTAACAAATCATAAATCACAAAATTATATGTATAAATTGTACATCGTGATTTCTGTATACGTACGCAATTAGATTGTCAATATCCGATAACTCAAGGCTTATAAAATTTGTAGGCGATCGCAAAGCAGATGAACGTTGCAAAATGTGAAGAATATGTTGTGCAGTAAAAGCAAGATTATTCATACGAAACGTGGGACACGCTTTCGCCCTTATTTTAAACTACATGCTTTTGCTTCTACCTACTGTTAAAAGCATTCGCTTTTTATACGTGCTACCGTTAACCTATGCCGCGGTAATAGCTATCTTAGGTCGTAAATAAAAAAAGGCATTGATCATTTTTTAATTGAGACACGTCGTAAAATTTACAAAATATAAAATATAACATTATTGCGCAAACTACGTTTACCACGTAGTTGTACTCGCTTTATTCGTGCAAACCAACTGAAACAGTTTCGCATGCTCTTGGAGGTAACGTTTCTACGCTAACGTGCTCACGCGGGTCATAGATTTCACCTAAAGCGTAAGTTTCCGCTTTAAGCTCATTCTCGGTGGTTCTTGTGTGTAACCTATGCCTCTTCGGGGGTACTCGATGTGTTGTGGGTTTGATATTACAGCTCCGACCGAACATACCTACGCCCCCTTGCCTGGTCGTTGACCCATCGGCGTTTTCCGCTATTCCGTGTCTCCACGTTATTCCACGCCGTCCGTTTCCATCGGCATCGAACGCGGATCATTGTACAATGATATTTTGGGCATGCAGATGTTCGGTATTCGGCCCCGTATCAAGCAACAAATCGTTATTACTGCCCAATTTTTAGCTGGAGCAAGGAAAAAAAACGCAAAATAGAAAATAAATTGATATAAATTGAATAAACAGTTGTGCGAATCAGTAGTCTTTCTTTTCTTTGTTTCGTCAAGCGCGCGTTTCGACGTGCTGCGCAGTTTTGAAAAAAATGTATTATTTTTTTCTTCGTACGGCGTATTATACGTAAATATTATTTTTTCGATGGTATTACATCGCGAGTGGATAAAGCTGCGTTTGTATGACGCGTCACGAGCGAGCAATTCTCGGCGTTAACGTAAATATTAACGTTAAACATTTAAGCGGCGTCCTGCCGTTGCTGTAATATAACGCGCGCATAAATTACAGCGCGGGATTTAATACAGAAAGCGGATTAAGCAATTAAGGCAAGAGGGTACGCCGCGTATAGTAATTTTTGCGAGGAAATCGCGCGTCGAGCGGCTTGATATAAATATTTATGTGTTTGTACCTCTTCTTCCGCGCAGTGCGACCGGCTTTGTGCATAAATATTCATGCGCATAATATGGGTCCCGATGTGCAGTTTGGCCGGTATTTTAGATTCCGGGGGGAGGGGGGAGAACTGAAGTACGTTTCTTAACTGACAGCTTCTACATCCGCAAAGTTAATTACCGCTGTAACATGCGTGAATTTTACGCCTTTGCCCGCGAAAAAGACGTCCTGCAGGTGTGTGCGTGAAAAACTACGTCGGCGAAGACAAATACTACTTGTTAACGCGCGATAAATCGACGGCCCCGCGAAAGTCTCCATTGAATTTTCGATGTACTCCAAACGAATCCCTTCTGAGATTATGCCGTTGCATCGCAAATATCCACCTTACACCTCCCGCAAATGTAAATCGCGCATAATTTCCTCAGTGCTCGTATGTACGTAACGCACACCCTGCACCAGGCGCAGATCCCGGCTCACATAATTAAGTGAGGCGCCGTGATTTTCGGCCGAAATAACATTTTAATGAGGCGTTTACTCCGCGCAACGGTTCTCGCTTTGCATTTCTAGTCGGCGCATAATTGCAGCGAACTATTGACGGACACTGAATGGCTGGCAACGAAATTAAAGCTAATTGCGATAGTGCTTTTATATAACAGATATGTTTTTGTCCGCGCGCCCGCACAACGAGCACGAATCGCGCGCGCAGCGATTGCACAT
This sequence comes from Tetramorium bicarinatum, assembly GCA_928718305.1. Lineage (NCBI taxonomy): Eukaryota > Metazoa > Arthropoda > Insecta > Hymenoptera > Formicidae > Tetramorium > Tetramorium bicarinatum. Next base: position 5,597,197 of record OV788323.1, on the reverse strand, counting down.
GCATTATTTATAGTGGATCGGAAAATAGTCACACTAAAGTGCTCTTCGAGTAAATTCACATCATGAATAACGTGCACGCGTGTAACATATGTGTAAAGCATAAATATGATTATTGGCACTTACCAAATTGTAATAAAATTATTGCAAAACGGCTTTTTCGTTCTTTTCAATATTAAAACGTGGATATAACTAATTAAATTAAGAGTTTGCGTAAAACGAAAATCGAAAATTTAATAAATACGTTATCGCATCCCCCCGTTTCACGTTCCCGTGTTAGATATTGTTATTGATTGACTCATGTAAATTGTCGTCGATACACGTGTGAAACTTTATTGAGAAAATAAAGAAGTTAACACATGTACATATTAAAGAGACGACCTACATTATTTCACTGCTGAACAAATGTCAAAAAGTCAAAAACAAATCCAATATCCACGAACATAGTTAACCGGTTCACTGGTAATGACGCATATATGCGCATCATGAATGTTTCTTACATTTTTTAACGGATTTGCATAAAACTTGGTACACTCATGTATTTTGGGTCGATGATTACAAATCCGAAGTCAGATTTTCAAATTTCAAAATGGCAAATCCAATATGGCGACTTCTAGTAATAATATTCTATTTTGGATATATATATATTATATGTATTATAAATGTATTTGAGAAAGAAGGAAACTACTGACAGAACAGATTTTAGAGGAAATTTGACCTAGATCTGTAATAAATGATACAAAAGAGAATGACATGTTTCCATAATAAAATATCAAAGTTAATCACTTGAAACTGCCACACTAAATCTACCATTTTGAATTTTAAAATTTTCACCCTTGATTCGTTACCAGCGACCTAAAAAAACCTCTTGCAAACAAACTTTCATATAAAATACATAATTATTAGCTTTCTCACCAATTTTGGCACACAACGTTAATTTCGCGACCACCAGTGAACCGTTTAAATAAAGTTTGCTACGTTGCGTCAATTACTTAGTTGATTATACATTTTTGTATGTATAATTAAAGCAAAATATATTGGATGAACGTTTCTCTATCGCGCGATGTGGCGTACGATTATCCGATTTTTTTTTCTGGCGATCGTGACCGGTTAAATTACGCGTGCTCGGAATGGAGCCATTTAATCGGCGCAGTCCGCGGAGCGAAATCGCCTAATTTTATATTATAATTACAAACCGAGCTGACGCTAACGCCCGGCCGGACCGTGACGGACGGCCGTTTGAAATAATTAGGCCCCAATTACGTCGTATCGTATTCTCTAATTGAGATCGCCTGCACGTGTCGCGCGCGAGCGTGCGAAATGCCACGCGATGCCCGGTTGTTGGAAGCGATGTCGGCGGTTAGCGCGTTAAGTGGCTGCAATGAAATGTAAAATATGCTTGTTAACACGATAGCTCCCCTCCAGGGACTTAAAAACGGGACGGCGCGAGATAGAGAAGCGATGGCGCGCCCGCGAGGAGGAGAGCGGGGTAGTTTGTAGCCCTTGCGGGCGAGGGAGACAAAGGGAGGGCGGACGTGCGAAAAGGGCGGCGGCCGTTGAAAAGGCAGGATGGAAAGTATGCGGGGAGACTGCCACTTTTATTAGAAGCTCGTGTACTTTTTGCTCGCTCTCTTATGTCTACATATGTATTTCTATGTAGATAGCGGTTAAATCCCCCTTCCCACCTCCTCGCCTCCCCCCCCCTCTCTCTTTATCGCGGCGAAACGTTTATCGCGAAATTCGAGAGTCCTAGTATGTGTATATCTACCGTTTGTGCCGCGACTGCCGTTTGCGAAAGTGCGCGTATGTACCTACAAATATGCGTTTCGGCGGTATCGAGCGTAGTCGTATCTTCCTGTAATTGGATGCAGAAACTTTCACGACTGGAATACATTTTAAAGGCTAATTAATTTCTTGGAAATACCACCATCGGTGTTATTGTAGCGGAAACAGCGAGTCTTGCTCGGATAAATTAATGTGTCTTTGTTTTCCATTGTAATTACTTGGAGTTATGTATGTTTGTCGAATAAAAATTATTCTTATTCACGTTGTCACAGAAATCGAACAGGAGTTAGTTTGTAATGAATGAACTTGACCGCTTATACCGAATGACAGAAATATTAGAGTCTGTTGAGCTGAAAAATGCAGACACAAAGACCCAGTCCGACCGTGCAAGGCATATTTCTATTATCCGAGTTAATTTAATCTTTAGTTATTACACAACTCAGTCCTTTATTGACTCATGAATATTTTTGATTACAGGATGTTTTCGGCCATGTATAAATCATACCATTATTTAAATATTAAATAATTCCCTCTAAAAGTCATTATTAATGTATAAATATTAAATAAATGCGCAATCAAATTTTATTTGAATTAATTTAGATGGATTATATCGAAGACCGCTGGAGTTATCACGATGAAAGTATCGCCGATTTGTAAAAACTACCATAAAAGTCACGGCGTAGAAGCCACGGTACGCCAAATGTCGCGTAAAAATTTTAACGCGACAGAAACAGACACGCCGACGGTTGACTTCTGGCCACTCCTCGTACCGTATAACTGTTCTCGCGTACCGAATTTCTCATGAACCAAGTATTCGTGTGCAACACAATTCTCGTGTATACAACCGACGTCGTCGCCGCACACGTATGTGCGCAGGTATGCGAACGCCCGCCGACGAAAGAGCGCCGGTAATGTTCGTCGGTGGTGCTAACTGCGGCGCGCGCGATGTGAAATATGACCGGTCGTATCTCTCGTACGGCAGGCTCGTTTTACATGCAATTACGATTTGTATCGGGGCGTAATTTTCCTCCGGGGCGAACGAAAGATCGGCGCGACGGGTCCCTCTCTCTCTCTCTCTCTCTCTCTGACTACCTCGACAGTCTGCGCACGACATGCCCGCAGGAGTTACACAGGACGAAATGAAGGTCCTTGGCAAATTCGATTCCTACCCGTAAAAGCGCTCTCCCGCACTCGCTCTCTTTTCCTCCCTCCCCTCTCGTCCTTTTGTCCCTTCGCGCCTTTCGCGCATTTCTCGATCTCCTGCGGCCCTTGACATTTTCCCTCCCACACACACACACACACACACACACACACGTGTGTGCCATCTTTTCCCGTTCGCGCGCGCACGTAATTCGCAGCCGCGTCACCTGCATCCTATTTTGCGGTAATTGGCGGCTACCTTTGTCTCTCCCCGGGAATGCCGATACGCCAAGTCGGAAGAACGACGCGAATCGATGGCGCTTCCGCTCGGTGGAGCTTATATCCTGTTAGGGATTGTGCGGCTATCGAGGTATCGATTTGACGGTGCAGACGGTACAGAGCGTTAAAAGCGATTTGCGCGAAAAGTCTCAACTGGTACGTCGACTGTTAAAGGTTCCATTCGCTTCGGAGCACATCGTTCCTACCGTCGTTCTTACACGGAGTAGAACTCTTGTGGAACTCTCTTTGAAATTAATTCTCTTTGGCGAGAGGGCGGGAGAAAGCCAATATTCTATCAATTATACCGAAATTCTGAGAACGGGAATGTTAACTTGATGAAAGTCAATAAAACGACGAGAGATAACATCTCTTTTCTCGCATTCGCGAGCGGATCTCTTTACGGCCCCCTCAATACGAGATTATCTAATCCCAAGGAGAACGGAAAAGTCAAAATGACGTCAATTTGACCTAATTTTGTCATTTTTTTCATCATAATTGAAATCTAAATCTAGGTGATTTCAAAATGATTTTATATTGACTCCTACTTTATTGTGTCTTTTTAGAAAATGTGACGTACTTTTTTGGATATAGGTATATACATACATATTATAAAAGTATAAAACTTGCGACTTAAAAGTGTATCTTACAATTAGTTAACATTTTTAGTTTTAGTTAAAATTGACAATAATTTATTTATTTTTCTTGAGTATAATAATGATTTTTTACTGTAACAATATTAATAATTTATTTCTTTATTTTAAGAATATTGATAACGTTTTAAAATATTTTTACAGTATTACAATATCAATCATTTATTTTCATGTGGAATATATTTTTATAAAAAAAAAGAAACGAATAAATGATATCAAGAAAACATCAAAAGTTTTTGCAATTTGACGTCATTTTGACAATCTACAATTTGATCATATTGTAATATCTTTTTGACTTTTCTGTTCTCCTTGGGATAGAAGAGAAAGTAGGATCGACCGTTTATAGACAAAACGTCTGCGAGAATGCAAGTATGGAATCGATCGATTGTTTACGCTAAGAGTTTGAAAGGGGATCAGGTAGACGCCTAACCAGACTTTCGTCCCGCATTATCTTTAACGAGTTACCAGAAAGTTTCTGTAAGAGAACCCCTGGGAACTCGAGTGCGGCGAGGGGGAGGAAAGGAAGAAGAGAGGTGACTCGGAAACGAGGGGGTGGGGGGAGGGGGCGAAGGAGCGACGAGGAGCTTCCTGCAAAGAATATAAACAATGCGTTTTAATTAGAGCCCCTCGCCCCGATGAATGCACAATTGTTGCCCCCGGGGGGCTTTACACTACGCCCCGACGCCGTCCTCCACGTTTCCATCTCTGCTTCCGGTAGGTAACGCTGCGTGCCGTGTATATCAGATGCCCCTGACGTGGATAAAACTAATTTCTCCTTTCGCCTCGGTGGGGGATGCGGTTCATTTTTGCTGCATACTAATAACGTGACTACATATTACGGCAATATGCAATCTCTATTCAGCGGGCGTACAGGTAAAGTCACATAAATCGAGATATATTATGGATTGTTTATAATGTAAATATACGAAAAATTTTTGATGGACGTGAATAATTATTATTATTATTCGTACCCATGGAAAATTTCGTTACTTCAATTATATTTGTCACTAAAAAATCCAACACGTTCGAATATAAAATGTTAATTAAATTCATAAATAATTTTGAAGCTAATTAAGGAATTTTGAATAAAAAGGACAATTTTTTTTCATGTAACGTTTATCATCAATGAGGCAGAGGGGAAAACAGTTTTTCATGTCGGAAACAGAAAAATAATCGCGTAAAACCTGTTGAAAATTTTGAAGATAATATACATTCCAATACAAATCATTTTACGTTTAATATGCACTATTTTACGGAATAATTTAAAAATACATACGTTCTGCTTCCCTCTCTTTTGAATAAAACTAAATTCTAGCGAATTTAATTTTATTAAGAGAAAAAGAGAGAGAGAGAGAATTCTCTCTCCGTTACCTAAAATTTTATACATACAATATTTTTTATACGTTTTGCCGAGTTGTATTAGCGTTACTCTGTCAGAAGGCATGAGAATGCTCGCCGCAACGAAATTCCGCAACAATCGACAGTAAACGTGTCTTTTACTCGAACACGTGACAGTAATTCCGCCTGGGAGAATCGCAGGTTTGTATCCTCGTGCTGCCTTGAAGCTAGCACATGTATGCGTGCGTGAGCCCGAAGGTCCTAGAGCGGTAGCGTGCGACACACGTGACCGGCTTGCATAACGCAGCGCCTATTGTAATGCGCAATGACAACGTCGTGTGTTAGCCTGGGTTCAATGATGACGGTGTTGTTATGCGGCTGCCCGTTGCCGCGCGTTGAGTCTAGCTGGTATTTCGCGACAAAGCAATTTATTCGGCTCGTAGAGCGATTCGCGTCGTTCGCGATCGCGACGATACGATCAAATCGATCTCTCAAGTGTTCTACGTCTGTCTATTTAATCTTGAAAATATACATTGAGACGAACCGACGAACTTTATCCTGCATCTACCTCGATAAAACTATTGCATGATGCAAAATATATTTCGCGCATTCTTTATTATGAAAATTTTTATCAATGCCAGATTAAAGAGCCAGATAAAGAGATTTTTTTAAACGGTTTAAAACAGCTATATTTTAGTTGTAATTTGAAATGTTTGTATTATTTTAACAAGTAGCAGGAAAAATGAGCTTTTATTATTTATTATAAACTTATATTATTTCTTTTTTTATGGGCTTACATTTTATTTTGATGAATATAATTAGAAGTGTAACACGAAAAATGGACTTTTATTATCTATTATGAGCTTATATTACTTTTTTGATAATATTTTTTGATAAATAAAACTGGAAAAATAATACGAAAAGTGGACTTTTATTCTTTATTACGAGATATTATTTCGATAAATACAACTGGAATCTTTGATCGCAAAAGTTTATTGCTTTCCTATTTTTATACAAAGAGAATATAGTACACATACAAATACAAACACGTCTGTACAAAGAGAATAAAATTATTGATATTACTTGATGCGATTGGCAAGATTAGCAATTAAACACATAAGAAAAAAATCACAAAATATAAATTCATTAAAATTATAAATATTGTTACAGGTGGAGGGATACAAGAAAATGCTCGGAAAAGTGTTTGGAATTCAACGGGAAACAGGTATACGACAGAACTTTCTCTCAGAATCTTTGCCTTCGATGCTTTTCAAAGGGATTACTTCCAACGATTTCCACATTTAATGACGCGGGTAAATCGCACAAGCGAGAATCGACCGGCCAATCGCGTAATTATTTTTAATCTTCCGTGCGCATGACGGACGGATACGCTTATCACGCTTCCGCCGGTAATATCGCGTTATAGATACGTACGTACGTAATGCTGAGGGTTATTATTCTCGCAGGAAACGACGACGATGAAGCATGAAAACTTAACTGGATCATAAACGATCGGCACAGCGCCGCGGTTGGAAGCACCGCTTTACGAGCTTCTCTATTCGCGAATCGTCGCGCCTCACAAACTGCTTTTCACGAAGCAACGAACGAACGGCTCGCGATCCACTGACCACAAACGAAGCCGGCATTCTCCTTCGCCCTACGTACTGCGATAAACCTGAAGAATGCAGACGCGAAACGTGTATACGGCCGAATAGCCCGCGATGGGAGTCACGCGAAATGTCGACTGACAATTATCGAGAAGGTAACATCGTTCGCCGGTGCAATTTCGTAAGCAACGCGATCGATAAAAATATCATATTCATCGTAACATTTTTGTCGCAACCTCAATCATCTCGGGACGTTACATTTTTTATGAAATAATATTGCGGTGGAAAGATTAAAGGGGAACGTTTTCGCGTCATTTTAACATAATAATAAATAATAAAACGTAAAATCTACGCGTTTTAAATTTCGACGCGGCATTTAGCATACCGGTATCACTGAAATTAATGGCTGATATGATTTTTCTGAATATTTCAAATTGCATTCTCTCTCTCGTCCGCAAAAATGCGCGTAAAAGCATTTGTAAAAGAGATGATATTTGTGATGCATATTCTCTCATTCTATGTGCAAGCGCGCACGACAAATTAAGCATTTTAATCAATTTTCCTTGGCAACGACGAAGAACATAATATTCTTCGTCTTTGTCGGCGTTCCTTTATTGTGCCAGTAGATTTCTTAGTCTCTTACGCGAACGAGAATTGAATTGTTGCCGCGTTATTGTACATATTGCGCGCCGTTATAGCCCTCGGAATTGGGTCAAACAGTTAACGATCGGTATCCAGGCTACGAGTCAAGCCCACCTACGCGAATGCAGGCGTCGTTCTATCAACACGAAAGATAATCGCTTTTGGCGGAAGATTCCCCCGGCGCGATCATCGATTACCAATACTTTCCACGTTCCGCCAAAGAAAATAATTAACTCTATAAACCACAGGACGTCGAATAATATGGGATTTAATTCGAAGAACATTCGACAACGGTATCCAAAAGCGCCGTTCCCGGAGCCGGTGAAATTAATTCCAAAATGTACTTGCGATACACTCCCATCGTTTCTCATCATGCAAATGATTCACGAGAAACTTTCAAGAATCTTGCAATATGTGTATATTGCGTCCATAGAATTTCAACTTACGGAAATATTTACTCTTCTTACATGATTATAGTATGTACTATAATCTATATACGAAAGCTATTAATACTTCTTTAATATCCGTTTCTAATTTGTCGTCAATCCCACATAAAATGTGACGAAAGGAAAAAATGGAATTTTTTGCAATAGAAAAATTCTCGCTTATGCAACTTGCTAAACAATTGACGATTCATCTACCGAGAAACGTATCAGGTTGAAATTTCCATTCGACGAGGGCCGTAGGTAAATGGCAAAGGTAGAGACAAATTGGATAGTATCAGGGACGGGAGGAAGGAGAGGGGAGAATGCTATACCCGGGGCGTTGACGACTATGAACGCTGCCACGACGGCTGGAGAAATTAATATAAATCTCATTTCCTCGGTACGGATACACCAGGTATTGTCTTACATGTTTCACCCGCTCTCCTTCTTGACTTTATGCAATCCGAGGATCCGCTTCTGTTTGCCATTTTGAAATCAAGGAAAAAAAAAAGTAATCACAGCAAAGATTTGCTATGATTAAATCACGATTAAGAATCATCAATTTGAATCATCGTTTCTGTTAAAAATTTTACGTTAAATTAATTTAACGTTGTATTAAGTGCACTAATAAAGTTGTGAACTCTTCTTAATATCGTGTAATGTCTTTTTCATAATTCGCGACATTCCGGATTCATTTACAAGCGCGTAAACACGTAGGCGAGGGAACGTGCAACGCGATTGAATCAAAATCGCAAATACAACGACTTTTGATTAACTACTCATCGATTGCGGCGGAATCGTATGGCGCTCCATACGGGGCGCGATAGGATGAGAATGCTGATAAGAGCGGTGGCGACGCACGACACGGTAAATAAACGTGCGATTAATTAACAACAACACCCGCCGCCGCGACCCGCCGTCGGTGCCACGGTAAATCAGCGGCGACGAGAATATAATAATTGAGAATCGACGCGCGCGGAACGCACTTGCACCTAATTGATATATCGTCAAGTTTTTGTCGATCGTTGTGATTTATCGTGGGCGATTCCACGGGAGAATGTACTGTGTACCATTTACGCGCGTTCATCGGTCGTTTACGCTACTAGAATGGATTCGTTTTCCCTGTTTTCCCCTTCGGTACAGGGAAATGGTATTTTTCCGAGGGCCGTAGCCGATCACCACGTGTCTCGCTTTATAAATCACTTTCTACGCGAAACGCGCGAAATTGTTTCGCGCGGAATCTACACGCTCTTATTGCAGATTGATTCCCCGAGACAAGCGCTTAATTAGTATTTCGCAATTAATTCCACGCATATTACGTCTCTCATCTGCCAACTATGTGATAAAGTGTGATTAACGTCAACGCGTGATGTAACAGCCAATTAAATCGGTAATCAAACGGCTTTTTTAAGTGAAATTTTATTTCATTTTTTAACACATTTTTAAATACGTATCTTTGTATCGCTACAAGTATAATTGTTGTACCGAGAGAAAATTTAATTATTTTTGCCTCAACCATAATTTTTTAATATTTCTAACTATGATTATATGTATATGTATATTTCTGATGACTACCCTGCAAAAAATTAGTGTAAAATTACACGTAATTTTGAGAAAGTAAAAATTCCTTAATTTGTTTTATACAGTGTAAAGAATTTATTAGAAATTAAAAATTTATTTTTACTTCTGACTGCAAAAATATAAATATATAGAATTTTACAATTGTTATAGTGAATCTCACAATTACATGTAATTTTATAGTAATTGTGAGATTCACTATTGTGTATACACTGTAAGAAACAAATTAAGGAATTATTTTTACTTTCATACTGCAAAATACTTAAAAATAAATTAATTTAAACCTATTAAGTGTGTCTCAAAATTACATGTAATTTTACACTAATTTTTTACAATGTATATATTTCTAAATATAATTAATTTAAGTATATGCATCGTTATGTTAACCATAATTAGAAATATTATAAAATTGTGGTTGAGACCAAAAGTGACTATATACTTCTCCCATTGTTAGTGCGCTATAAGAGATACTTTCTCATAGAAGTACAACTCTATAAAATATATTCAAGAATTTAGTTATTGCATTACATGTTGCACATACATTGCATCTGGAAGCAGATGTGGGAAGGAACTTACTCACATACGTTCTCTCGAATATCCGCCGACCGCGAAGATACAAGTAAACGCGGTGGCGGCGCACTTGCGAGCAAAATACTGTAAACGCATTGAGAGTAAATGCACAACGGCACAAATATAGATCTTACCACGGTGGGAGAGGATAGAGAAGGCGGGCGGCACGGAGCTTGTGTTTTCCGCAACCCTCAGGTGCATCAGCGGACCTGTGGCAATGCCGGCGGAAGCAGATGAGGCGGAGGAGTCAGAGGAACCGAGGGGGCTGGCGAGGCGGGGGAGGGGGGCGGGATGGTAATATAACGCGAGGAATAGAACTCGGTAGACTCGGTTAATTAACGAAACCCACATGGGACAGGCCCGTGCTCTGTCCAGGCTGCCATAGCCGCCGTCTCCTCCTCATACTCCTTCTCCACTATCCCCTCCACCCCTCTCTTGCTCTTTCACCATCCTCCTGCGTCCTATCCTCTCGCCATCTCTTCCATTCGATGTCATCCCTTCTCTCTGCGTTGCTCCCCATTTCCCACCCGCCGCTACGAATGTACTTGTAGGGCTGTACGTAAATAACTGCACACCCTTATTCGCTTTATTCGTCCCCGAACGCGCGGGAATACGACGACAGTGGATAAACAGAATGACGGATAAAGTTTCGGTTGCGCAAGCGGAAAAAGAAAACCGGCGAAGGAGGAGAAAAGATCTCTGTCCAGTCGCTGGTAATTAAAGAAGTTTACCTCGAGTCTCGTTTACTCCCCGGTTATTTTCCAAACTGCGCGATCCACTTTGCATTCCCTCCCTCTCCCTCCTCCTCCGTATCATGTTATCCAGATATGGAATGCAGATAATTTGTGCCGGACAGAAGTCCCGGGGCCGTGCCCGAGAATTTCTGGCGAGCGCTTAGACACGCGATATAACGTGCGCGGTATGATAGTTTCGGCGACGATCGGGATACGGTTAAGTGAAAACGAATAAGCGGATACCGTAGGTTAAATAGAAGGCACGATACTCCCTTTTTCTCCCTTCGGCGCTCGGAATTTCATTTTGCATAATCGAAAATCGAAACCGTATCGAGTCCTAAATATTTCAATCGTCTGCAAAATGTATTCATTAAAACTGATGTAAAGAGTTTTGAGTAAAATTTATCATGCATACGTAAATATATTTCGCATACGTGAAATGATTCTTGGCTCTCAAATTTGAGAAATCGATTTATGACAAATTTCATGCACGAAACGTTCTTAAATTAACATGATTAATTTAATCATTGGAGTTTGAGTGTGGAATTAAATATGTTAAATATGCAACAATTTTCCGAAGAACTGTTCACTGAAAAGAAATTCTGGTTAAAAACGGACGAATCAGAAAATCTTGTAGGATTGATCAAATATTCTGGTTATTATAATAGAATTCAATACTTTGTAACTTATAATAACTAGAATTCCTATTATATTAAAATTTTTTTTCCAGTGTTGAAAATTTCAGTTCACACTGTAGAATGAAATGTGAAATTAATACTAGAGAGATCGGTATGTACTAATTGTAAGATTAATCCTGTCAAAATTTTCCTAGAGTTAACATATTTTATGTAAAACTATTTTAGATGCTATTTGTCTGAAATAAGTTTGTTTCTGTCTTGAAAGGATTAAGAATCGATGAATGTGTCACGACGAACGGAACAATTATTTTTCGGTCCTTCCCCTAGGATATACAATCACTGACTACTTCGCATTTACTTTTGTGCCCCACCTCGATCGAGATTTAATTCCCCACAGGTCGAATTAAACGAAACGTCAGTGAAGCGTCTATGTGACGTTCCACGTGGTCGAGGACGACGCAGAATTGTTACCCCATTTTAGCGCGAGCGCGCGCGAGGGAAAGAGAGGAAGAGAGAGAAAGGGGAAGTAATAGCAGATGGGTGCAAAATAAACAGCGAAACATTTGTGCAGGACAGTCGAACGGATAAATGGGCAAACCGACGGCCGTGTGGAACAGGAGCAGCGTCGCTACTGTCTGAAAGACGAACGTCCTTCAATTATCCGTACGCAGCACCGCACATACTCGCCGTAACGAGCCCTTGCAGTAAAACATGTCCGTACTAAACGTTTCTCGTGATGTGCTGTTTAAATTGTGCGCGCAGTATAAATTTCCAGAGCGGTCCCTGCGTGCTTTTAAGCTGTCGCACCATACCTTCTCCATCTTGTTTTTTTTTATTAATAATAATTTGTCATTCTGCCGAAACAGCCGCGTCACAACGTAATCTTGTATTCCACAAATGTTTGCGCGAAGACAAATGTCGCTGAGAAATAAGATAGATGTACAAAACACGAGAGATATCTAACAAACACCACTTTACAATTTGTCTATTCTTCCGTGATAAATTCTTCTGTAAATCACGTTAAAATGATAAATTTTTTTTCGGAAAAACTCGGTTTTATTACGCAGATTTTTATTACCCGGAGAACACTTGGAGATATATTTTTTCATCATGGGCGGGTATATTGCTCTTACGAGCGATAAACCCTAGACGTCATTTCACCAGAGAACGAAACGGTCAAGGAGGCGTGAATTATGAGGTCACGCAGCGTACTATATTATACCTATAAATCGTCATTTTTGGATTTTGCAAGTCGCGATTCCATAAATAAATCCACAGTACTCTTGGCAATTTGTTGAATTTTTTTTAGAGACAGATTTAGCGGAAAAATACTATACCCATATGTTATATACCAGTTTGTTTAATATTTCTTCTGAATTTTCTTGTCTCACATATGTATATATTTTATATGTATATATTTTACATTTTTCTTATCTAAATTTTTATCTGCATTGCGCTCTTGTTATACATATGAATTTTTGACTGCATTGAACATCATTGCCAAAACTTGTCATCAGGACCTATTATATCGACTTTATCCTTACAGATTTGTTTTTTATTACTACACTCTCTAGACTACATTAGAATTTCTTTTCTTGTTTTCAATAAATTTCGAATATATATGTATTTCACTTTAAGTACAAAAAATGAAAATCCTTAAAATATCGAAAACTATAAAAACACTTGAAAGATTTTCTACATAAATTAAAGCTATTAAAGTCATATTTGTAATTATAATAACTGTAAGTACTTTCAGAATTGTATTTTTATTACTCGCTACTTTTTAATTGAATTAATTCAAAGAATGAACTGTAACACGATATATGCTATGATATATGTATACTACACGGACATAATTTTTTATATTTACGTTCAATCACATTCAATATCCACGTTCAATATTTTAAGAATGTTCTGGCTATACAATCCTAGCCAAAAGTTACTTCAATATGAAATTGATAAAATTCCATGCCTTTAAGAATTGAAATATGCATTAAATGTGCTCATATCATGCAAATGTCTTAAACAATGTCATTTAATATGATATTTGGCACCACAAGTATATGATGTTTGCCACATTTCGGCAGTTTACATGTACACTGTACTCTTTTTTCGAAACTTTGTATTTTTATCAATAACTTGGTAATGAGATAGTGAATCGATTTAAACTTTTTTTAGAAACGTTACTCAATGTTTGATTTACTTACAAATAAAATTTCAGAATGGCAATGTTGCTTCTTTATTACTTTATTCATTATAAAGAGAATAATGCTGTTTTTTCATAAGAACACATGTAAAATTAAATGTACAATAACTCGTGAACCAGTTAGAAAATCGGCTTCAGGTTTTAACCACGTGTTCAGATAATAAATGGAAACAATCTATAAAAGTTCTACAATACTTTCAATGTAACAATGTTAGCGCCAGAACAGCCTTAACCCTTTAGCTCCCAGAGTAACAAATTTACTACATTCACTTTAAAGTGAATTTAAGAGTAATAAAAATATAAAACATAAATTTTTTATATTAGCCTCTTAGATATGTGTCAATTGAATTTAGGTGTACTGTTTTTTCGTCCAGTTCTCTAAAAAAGTCATATTTATCATTTCCTACAACATATTAAAAGGGTAGAATTTTTGTCTAACGTTTAAGAGGTCTGGGAGTTAAAGGGCTAATAAAAGAACTGTAAATAAAAATTTCTTCAATTTTTAATTGGGTAATATAATCTAAAGAAATACACACACATATGCGCGCGCATGTGTATAAAAACTATGAGCTATACAGTCTTTATTTCCCCATATTGTGAGAGAGCTATTTTATGACACAACCCTAAAAACATTGGGGCAATAGATACATGTCACGGTATACATGTAAAACGTGATAGCTAGATATGTATAGGACGGAATTCAAAGGTACTAACATCATCGCGTACATCAACGCGTATCACACGCAGGCAGAAGGAGTCTAGGGAAGCTCAAGAAGTAACACGAACGTGTGGCGAATAGAAAGACAATGGAGAATGACAGACGCGCGACGTGGAAGACCGAGCGAGACCTGACGGGATTCACGAGGCACGTTTCACCTTTGGAGTTTGCAGGTATACGCCGAGCCTCTTGAAAGCACCGTCGAGTTCGCTCCGAGGCTCCCTCCGCTCCGGCCGAGGGTTGAGCTTCACTTCGGAGAGCTTAAACCGAAAACATAATCAAATCTCGCTGAGAGCTGCCGCGGTGCAAAGTTACTAATTGCTTAATTTCCCTCGCTCCACTCCAGTCTTCTTGTCTTCTAGCGTACTCTACTCCTTCGATACTCCACCTCTTTCTGTTCTTCGTTCTCGATTTGTCTTATTCTCTCGAGCCAGTCCTCCACTTTTCCATCTTTCTTCATCCCGTTCATCTTTGATATCATCGCAGTTTTATTTCTTTAGGTTTTTTAGGTTCTTTTCCGTTTCTTATACTTTGTTCTCTGTTTTTGTTCTATCTATCTCAATGTTTATGCATACGTGTATGTGATGTACATATTATATGTATATATTTCATGTAGAAAACCGTATCAATCCACGCGTAAATACATTGTTTATAAAACGAAATTTTTTATCCTCGATTAAGTACTTTAAAGAAATGTGATAATATATTGAAAAACTAAAATAAAAGTTAAAAATTCAATATAATGCATTATATTTAATTATTAATACATATATAATATAATATAAATATATGTATACTTATTTATTTATTTGTAACAATATAATGTATTATATTTATATTTAATTATTAATTTTTATTTTAGTTTTTCAATATATTATCACATTTCCTCAAAGTATTTGATCAAGGATCAAGAATTTCGTTTTATAAACAATGTATTTACGCGTGGATTGATACAGTTTTCTACAGAATACATCACCGAAAGATATAAGACAAGTTGCAGAAAGATCGCCAGAGGCAGCGCGTGGTTTCCTCTGTGTGGAAGAGGGAAATTGCATGTGAGGAAGAACGTTGTCGCCTGTCGCCGAGTGTTATTCCATCTCCCCTTCTCTGGTTTCCCGTCCCCCCTTATCGCGTTCATTCTCTATTCTATCTCGCACAAGTTTCCTAGTGTACCACCATGCAATTCTTAAACAGTGGAAAATAAACAAATTCGAAATTAAAGTGTACATGTAATTAAATTAAAGTAATAATTATAAAAAAAACTCATTTATATGTATAGCGAGATGTACAGATGTAAGTTATCTCAGATTATACGTTTCCAAATAATTAAAATTAATTTTTATGCTATAAATCAAACCGACAAAAATCTAAAATAAAGAAATATATAATTTTATCTGTTTATTTGCGAAAGCTTAATTTCTGAAAAATCGATATTCATTGTTTCAACTTTGAAAGTTATGGATTCATCAATCAAAAGAGCTTAGAGCCGATAGTTAAATGTTCGTGTCAATAAAATTTAATTTTATTTATAATAAAATTTATTTCATTTATATTAAATTTCCGTAACATGTAACACTTAGTTACGGCTCTAAGTCCCTTTTTATTTGATTAACTTTTTAGTCATTTGAGCCTCTTATCACTTATTACGGATTTATGTTCATAAAATCAATTTAAATGAATAAATGCTATGACGTATTTTTTGTATTTTCACATAATCAGTAACAATATTCGTAGAACATATACTGTCACGCACAGTGCTTATCATATATCCTTACGACATTATAATAAACAACTAAGGATCCAATAGGAACACTTGCTGCATACTAAACCGTTACCAAGCTTACGGTATACGAAGTCTAGGCAATCGATCTGTTGAAGGGCAACGAATCGTGCAAACGCGATTTCATGCGAATCGAACTCCGAAACTACCTGTCACGTTTCGCCCAGAGAAATTCTCATCTTCTCCTCACTGTTCGTTATTCACGAAACAAGAAAAATTTTAAAGCCAATCCCTGATCCCCGTTAAATACTCGGCTGACGAATGCTTGGTTTTGACTTTTAATTGTGATCAACGATTATTCCTATTAAGTTACGTATCTAAATTTGCACACGTATTTACCTTTGCACACTGAGAAAAAATATTTGCTGAAAAACGCAAAAATATATTTTATCTAACTAAAACATTTAGTCCGATACGACATTCAACTAAACATTATTACAATAATATAAAATATTATATGAATGAACTATACTTTTTTTGGTGCTAAAAAATTGTTTAATCAACCATTGGGAACCAACTATAAAAATTTAGTTCGTATAAACGACTTCTTTTCCTCAGTGCAGAAAGTAATTGCAATGAGTGGTAAACAAAATGAATTGTGGCCAAAGTGCGCTAACCAATTGCGTCCACTGAATTAAAATAAAGTATATGACACGAATGTTGGCAGCATTGTTATAAAGCGTCCAAAGACGTACAAATTACAATGCGGCTTTCCGAGGCGTTTATTAACGGCGTGGCGCGAGCACCTTCCCCACTTACGCGCAGGCAGCCGTAAAGTTCCGGCGGAGGGGCCAGGGGGGGAGGAAGTTAACGCAAATTTTCCACCTTAACGTTTGTCTTAAGAAGCACCTTGCATTTCTTTCGTCGCGAAGGTACTACCGCGCCATCGAATAAATTTCAAAATGCCGCGGTGGAAAGTATAGACGCGAACTCCCCGCGCCGTAACGGTAATACTATCTCGGAATATACGAGGCAAAGCAGAACGTGAATTTTACCGCCGAGCTTTACCTTAAAGCTTTCTTATATTTCTCTCCGTAGAGTAAAAAACATAAAGGAAATGGAGAGGGGGGAGGGGGGAGGAAGAGGAAACAGGCAAGACGGACAGAGAGCAAAATACAAAAAGGGAAAAGGGAGAAAAGAAGGGGAGAACATTGACGAAGTAATAGCTACAGACCTCGTATCCGTGTACCATCCCGCCCTCGATATACACGTTTCGAGCCACCAGAGTAATCGATCTGTCGGACGATACTCGTGCCAATGAATCGCTCGAGCGCGATTTCACGCGAAACGAGCTCCGAGACCACCCATCACTTCCCGACAGAGAAGGGAACCTTCGACCGTGCAGGTCACCTTCGGTGAAGGATGGTCCGTTCGATCGCGATAAAATGATCCCTCCACCCAGCTTTTGGCCGATTTAACAAATCGTCCCGATCCGACGCGAGACCTTGCTACGGGCTTCTGGCTCTCTCTCTCTCTTTCTCTCGCCTCTTCGTTCCTCACCTCGCCGAGAAAATGGAAGAAAAGAAAGGAGACCGAAAATCAGGGCTGCTGTGTACGTCATAGAGAGTGTACCGAGGCGAATTTTGAACAGGCATTCGTATACCTTTTGCCATTTGCATATCGCGTCGCGGCAGTAATATTGGTCTTGATTTCGCAAGTTTCGTTTTCGCATAATTTGCGATCTAAAGAAACATACTGAAAAAGGAATTCTGGCTGAAAATAGACGAATCGGAAAAGCTTGTAGGACTGATAAAATATTCTGGTTATTATAATAGAACTCAACACTTATAATAACTAGAATTTCTATTATAATAACCCGAATATTTCATCAATCCTACAAGATTTTCTAATTTGTCCGTTTTCAGTGACAGAATTTCTTTTCGGTGCATCAATGTAGTCTAGCTTGTAAAACTTTTTTATATCGAGACAGAGCTCTCGATTAGGGAAAATTTACATTTTTCAACACGAACAGCTCAGTAAACAACGCTCAATTGGTTCTTCCAGATTATTACCTCGGCAAAAAATGGACGGTAAGTCTCTGAGAAACGACGACCATACCATGCGGGTGAAAATGTAATAAAGGAGAAGACACTCGAACGAAATAAATCTTCGATCTTTTTCTTTCACGACACTCGATCCTCTTTTCCGTAATAAAAAAAAAAAGTAGAAGAACGCGCAATGGTCACGTTTGAATATGAAATACTCGTAAAAATTCTTCCCCGAGGAAGCTTGAATCGATATCACCGAAATTTTAAAATCGGTTATTTCTTTTATATGTTTCGTTTGTTGCGTGAGCAGGAGAAAGTTTTGCCGAGGCTCTCTGAGAGAGAGAGAGAGAGAGAGAGAGAGAGAGAAGCTTTTCAAAAATTCAGAATTTAGTAGAGAGAAACTACGGTACTTTTAAACATGTTGAGTTAATATTGAATGACATATTTTCTTCGCTTGTGATACATGAAAGGACTGAAATAATATAATAAGCGACGAGTAAAAAAATCTAAATAATTTTTGTCGTATTTCTTCAAAGTAAAAAAAGTATTTGAAAATACATAGTAATATCCAAATTACGTTGCGTATCTTGCAGATAATTGAGACAAGTTTTTACCTCACAAACATTACTCGCTTTTGTCAAAGTGAATATCGTGATATCTTCATATTGCGGATATCCAGTTGCTTATACGGATATCACATAACGATGTGCTATTAGTAATGGCATCCTGCATTGATTCTTACCGCATAATACAGTTATATCACTCATAATATCTAGTTATAATACATATGTAATAAATATGTAATAAAAGAATTTTAAAAATAGATGCTTGATAAGGCACGTTATTATTACACGTTATCACGTATAAAACATAATTATGATAAAATAACTACTTAAAACAGTTTTATTTAAAAAAGGGTTGTGATTGGTAAAGCTAGTTATTGTACTTCCATTTTCTAGCGCTCGTTGTATGTTTTTAAAACTTGTTGTACGCATATATCTTGACTAATGCACAGTATTATAGTAATTAAGGGAGAAAGCGTGATTATCTACCCTCTTTTATTTCGAAGGCACTAGGATAACTACCAGAGAAAGGATAGTCCACTTTTACGTGCATTTTCATTCTCTCCGTCGTCTTCGGTTAAAATTTCGTGAGAATCTATTTAACTAAAGAAATTAAAAAATGTTCTTATCTTTTCCCAATCTATAACGCTACATATTCGTATTATCAGATAAAATTTGATCATTTTAAAGTAGTGAGAGATCTTCATATAAAAAATTTCACGAAATTTTACGAAATAAAAGCTTGCTTCGCGTTAAAAATTTTTTTATTTAAAAACCAATTTTATAAATTCTTTATTTATAAGAAAAAGAAAATTAATGAATTAATTAAATATATATAATTTTAATCTTCATATTAATAAACCGTCGCTATACATACACACGTTTCACAGCTTGGCAAAAATTTGCTTGCAACAGTAAAACATTTTATATAACGATTAGGATAATCGACTATGCAATTATTATTTTTACATCTTTTTCAAGTTTATTTTACATATTATATCATAATTAAAAATAAATAATTAGTTATGTCACAATGTCGGTTTTTTTCATGTTTAGCAAACAACGGCGCACAACTATAATCATAATGTATCTTATCTCGGACTCGCTTAACCATTATAACTAGAGGTAATATCGTTAGTAGGCAACGCTTGCAGATATACAAAGAAGTCCTCGAAAGACGTAGAAACGAAAAGAAGAAAACGCCAAGTTTCCAAGTACCCATTAGCTTCTACTACACTTGGCATTTAACCCTTCGATGTAATCGACCATTGAAGACGCCGATTTATATCTCGTTATGTTCCACCACGGGCGGGGAACACCCTTTGTTCGGCCCATGGGAAAAGTGGCCGCCTAAGATACATTTTGCGCTCCCTAATCTGCGTACTACGGGACCTTTCTTATCTCTTTGGTACTTTTCTACGTTCCTCATTCCGCTTTCTTGCGGTCTTTGGCCGTCTTACTCTTATTTCGCGTCTTTCTGTTCCGTTTCCCGAAAGGATCGTCGAGAGACTCGAGGAATCCGCCTTTCGTTCCATAGCGAGAGAAACAAACGAAACTCGGGGAAATCGTCTTTGCTATAGCATCGCGCCCTAACCCCTCGCCTTCCGTGCCACGCTCCTACCGTCTCTATGCGGCGAATTCGTTTTCCGCAGGGATGAAAGAGAAGCTCCGAGACGACCAGTAGCTCCGAAACGAGAAAATTTCTTTACAAATATATGTCTTTTGGGCTTACTTTATATCTATGAAATAGATAGAATCTCTCGCATTATATAAGTGTAACGAGAGGCTATACTTTTGCGTGCGATATACACACATAGAGCACGATGCGCCGACGTTTAATGTGAAATAAATATATAATATGTATTTATACGTAGGTAAGTCCATCAAAATGGATAACATTGAACATAATATTTATCGAAAGTACACATAATGAATAGAAATTGTTTGATAAAGTAGGTAGCATATCATAAGATATATTTTACAATTTTAATTTTATATATGCATTTGTTAATAAATATTTACGTATTTATACATATACAATTTGTATCTACGGATATGTATAATAAAATTCAAATTATAAGATATATTTTATCGAACAATATGAAATTTCATAATATAATTCCTGCTCATTGTGTATATTTTTATTAAATATTACATTCAATATTATTCATTTTCATAAAATTAATTCGATTCCTTCAGCGAATTATTCGGCATTTCCTGCAGTTTCATTTTCCTTCCTCGCTGCAACTAGAATACCGTGAAATACACTACATCTCGGGTAACGACGACGGCAGTCGTGAATGAAGAGAGAGAAGAAAAGGCGCCCTTGTTTATACGACTACGAGCCACGACGTTCGCCCTCGAAGAAAACTCGATATCCTTCCACGCCTCGATTCCGATCTCCTTTGACCGTTCGCTTTTACGTACGTACGACTTCCGCGCGGACGGCCTCACTGCAAACGAGTTTTCGAGTTCCTCCCTTGTGGGTAAAGGGGATCGAGAAATTCCACAGGTTGTCCCTTCTACGGCAAATGCCTGTGTTTGTTCCTTTCGTTTGGTCCGGCGCTTATCGGCCGTATCGCTGGCTCCGGGCAATGCTTGTTCGAGAAGATCAAGAAACCGGTCATACGCTCGCGAAAATCCCATTTTCTCGACCGGCTCTTTGAATCTGAGCTTAGTGAACCGCGAAGCTCTTCCAGCCTTCTGTATTTAAAGCCATTACGGCCGTTGACCCGGCAGCTTAATTTGGCCGTCAGCTGAACGCGCTGTACGCGCGCGTCTTTTCTTTTCACGACTTTTATGTTACGTTACGTAAAGCTCCACTCGGGATAAACGTTTGTGGTACGTTCTACTTATTGTTGCACGGTGAAATACGTTGTGGAGACGCGCAAAATTGATTCGCGCGCGATCTTTGTTTCGGCGGCAAATTGTACAGGGTGTTAAGAAAAGACCGCCTAGTTTATAACGTCATTCCTCATGAAAAATTGAGTCGAAAAGTCCTGAACCATTTTTTTTCTATACTACTAAAAAAAAATAGGGAACACTTTTCACGTGCTAAAAGAAAATTATCTTCAAACTGCTGTAACTCGGCGACAAATTGTCGTAGGCACAAAATGAAAAAGCATTTTAAAGCTTGAACCTTCTTCTATCAAATTCTTTTTGCGGATTCTAATTATCTTCTTCCTTTACAAAACGACAGAATGATGAAGCTTGGTCCGTGAAAATAAAAATTTTTAACACGACTTTGCTGCGTTACATCCGGCGTGCGAAAAATCGTAGAGAATTTCTGTTATCTGCGTCTTATAGCAGGATCTTTCCCCTTTAATTTGAGTGGTTGTTGATCGCCGTGCAATTTTTTTTAACCGAGTTACGGAAGTTTGTAGAAGAAATGATCATTTTGACTGCTACGTACTTAATGGGCGGTCTTTTCTCAACACCCTGTATACTTGAGAAATTTCTATTTCGACGCGACGTCTTTAGAAATAACGTGTCGCGCGTGTCTTTGTTAAATTTCTCAACATAGCAACATAGAAACCGCGTATTTATTCAACCCCCTTCAAATTGTCGGAGAGAAGGAAAAGAGACGAGTCATCTCCCATAGAATACTAGGTAGGTGCCCCGAAGAATTGGTTAAATGCGCGCCGGCTTTATTCAGTGAATTCTTGCGGCAACCACAGTACGGTCTCGTACATATGTATTCGCGCGCGGCTCAGCTCAATTCGGCTCGGCCGTTTCTAGAAGCGCGTTAAGTGCACGTAAGCAAATGCTTCCCCCATCTCGGGGAACGTCGTAAGGTTTACGTTTCGGCTCCTCCGTTTGCATTCCGCCGCGCGGCTGAATATTCCACGAAAGAACCCACCCCAATCTACCGTCCTGCTCGGCTCCCGTCCGCCCCCGGACGTCCCCGGGAACCGCCGAGAAGAGCGGATCTTCAGAGACGTTTGAGAGGCCGACGCGCCGCGGCGTGGGGTTGGGCGCGTGCATAATTCAGTGGTAATGTCGTGAGTACGCTCCGACCGCCGCGCCGGCGGCGGAGCCCCGCGCGTTGCGTACGCTCGGCCGAATTTCGGTCCGGGACTTGTCATTATTATTGCTATTTATCCCCCGCTCGCTCGGTCGATGGCGCTTTTATGGCGGTTGTCTCCGCCGTTAGCAAAACATTTCGTCGGCGACGACGATCGGGCCGGCCATGCAAAACGTCGGAGACGAGCGATTTATCGAGTTGTAGATCGCGCACGTCGACGTTTCGAGAGACGATTACCGTCAAGAGGCGAATTTGAGGAGACAGAATTATACTTGTGGTCATAGGGACTCCCTTGATAAGGACTTCTTATTGGCCTAAATGAATTTATAGACCTTCCTTGACCAAACAAGGAGTCTTATTGATTTCCTTATCTCAGGGGAAGTGGAGAGCTACCTTGAGGCGTGAAAGCGATTTCATAACCGGCTCAAATGCCAATTGGAATAGTATTAGTGATTGCATCTTTCTTATATGTACATACTTATATGTGAATAATTATTATAACGATTTTTTTGAATGATTCACTGAAAAAAAATTCTGGTTAAAAACGGACGAATCAGAAAATTTTTTAGGATTGATCAAATATTCTGGTTATTATAAGTTATAAAATATTGAGTTCTATTATTACAAGATTTTTCTGATTCGTCCGTTCTTAATCAGAATCTTTTTTCAGTGTTCGGACGTTGAATTTGAAGATGATATCGCAGAAGATGCAGATTTTTGATTACCAAAACGATATATTCGTGATTGGGAAATAAGATCTGATTAAAGAAATCTTGATAAGAAAATAAAAAAAAGAAGAATCCTTCAATAAGGCTTCCTTAATCCTTAAAATAAGAACTATCCATGAATATGGGTGATAGTCTATTTGTCAAACGTGGCGTGTTGTAGTTGTCCATTTTGCTTACAAGAGGAAGAAAATCGGAAAAAATTGACGTACATAAATACATAGTATTGCGTAATTGATCGCAATTGACGTGGATTGTATTAGAATTTTAGTTCCGATGCGAAACAACGTAGGTACAGGGTCGAGGGATGGCAAACAAGAGGTCGACAAAAGGGCCGGGACGGCTAGGTGACTTGTCTCCTAAATAAGAGACCGGATCCCCGGGTGGAGTGAGAGGTGCTCGATGGGAAATAGAAAGCTACTACTGGCAAGCCGATAGCCGAACGAGTTTGTGAAGCGGGCTCGTAGCGGACCATTGAGATGCAGCCCGATGTGAATCGTTAATTTAAGAGGAGAGAACTAGTTTGACTTAAATATTGACTCGACTGAGTTAACGCGGGGACTGGCTTAGAGGCGGTACGGTCGCGTATGTACTTAGCCTTGCATGGGCGAGACTCGACCGTGCAAAGAGGAACCGCTGCCGCGCGCGCGAGAGGAAACGAGCGAGGAAAGCTGAAACAGGGGGGAGTGAGACAGCCGGCGACATGTATAACTTGAAAAGAGAGAGAGAGAGAGAGAGAGAGAGAGAGAGAGAGAGAAAACCACCGGCGGAAATAGAAGATGTTGCGAGCACGCTGTCGGAGACACGTAAAGTAAAACCCGTATCTGCAGTCTGACAGGCCGACTGCACTGCAAACATTTAGCTGCCAAAGCCGCCTCGAGGAGACTTTCATATTGTTGTTACTACTTAACCGCTACTTGTTACCGTTACTTACGGCTCCGTAGCTTCGTTAGCACGCGGAGGAGGACTGTTTCCCCAATTAAAGCATGCGAACGTGCAACTGTTGGGCTAAATGTGAAAATTACGTTAACATAAAGAAAACGATGAAATATGTTTCGTCTATTTTTCTCCGAGTGTCAGCGTGTCGCGCGAGTGTCTCGCCGCGTGTCGAATAAAAATTTACGTCGAATGTTATTAGAGCTCGGATGTCATAAGTACGGTGACTTTATTTCTTTGAGAGAAATAAAGGACACCGCCATCTACTCTTCTTCCAAACAAGTGCAATGTAAATTTATTATTATCATTAATATTTTTCCCTGAATATGTATTTATATGAAAAAAAAATAAAATTTTGTAAACTAAAACAATTATATATAAAAAAAGAAAATGGAAACACGTCTTTATTTAAACATTACATAAAAAATATACAGAAATGATAAAGACTGAATATAGGATATTTTATAGGCTTTTTCAACAATAAAGGACAAAAGTGAGTTTTTGACAAAAAACTAAATCTAAAGGACACAGACCTAAAATAAAGGACTGTCTTTTGTAATATAGGACGGATGGTCACCGTAGTCATAAGTCAAAACATTATAAAGTAAAAAAAAGGATACTCTGAAACTCCCATCTCGTTATCACGAAAGTTTCTAATAAAGAAATGCTGTGTAATGTAAAGTTAATTTGTCATATTGTCACATCATTAAATTAAATGAGATTAAATCAAATTCATTATTCTGAGTAAAGATAGTAATAATATCATGTAATAAAGTGACACAACAGAAAGTTTGGCGAATACGGGGGGATCAGAGCGACGGAGTAACGGTAGCCACACACTTGTATGAATATTCGAACGAGTTCAGATATGTTCTGTCATGCAAGGGAGTAGAGAGGTGCGGGAGGGATACAATTAGCACATTGCACTCAATCGATTATTTATGTTATAGGCTGTACGTTAATTTCAGTCTCTGTCGTTATAATTTTTGGAAATCTTTGGAGACGAAATTTGAGTATTGCTACAATTTATTATCCTTTATAGTGACACTAGACATCAATAATTAACGTTAACAGCTTTTGCCTTGAAATAATCAATCATTTATTAATCAGTAATTTTAAAAAATATACATATTTGAGATAATGATGGTTAGTCAGGAAAATCTAATGAATTATGGTATCAAATGCAGATCTCGTGGTAATTGGTCGTATGCCAAATGCTCTGGTTGCGAATCAGCTAAAGAATATGTGTGTGACTTTTGTCTTTAAAAATACGATTTAAAATAATTTCTATATAATAATTAATTCCTATAATATAACAATTAAAGTTTCTATACTTAATAATTCATTGTTTTGTGCCATAATAAGGCAAAAAAATTAGTTTGGTGTTTAAATTTAGATTTATATTTTGATGGCTCTTATTATCCGGATGGATCTGATTACTCCGTATACTAGTTCTTATTACCCTGGATAATGAGAGCCAAAGAAACTTTTCATTTTTTTTATAAAAAATATATCTTCGTTAATTTTTTTTTAGTTTTCTTGAGTACTGATTAAAAGTTGATTATTCATAGCCACAAAAATATAATAAAAATATTATTATCTAATATGTTTTTTTTTTACTTTTTCCCTAAGTGGCTCCGATTTCCCTAAAGTCCATAATAACGACTACCACTCAACTACCTCGAATCTCTATAATTCTTAGAATATCAGAAACTAATCTGCACATCTAATGAATCGCCGTGCCATCTGCTCGCTTAGAATCATCCTGGAACGTCTCCCAAGAGGAGCCGCGGGGTTATACATACATGTATAATTGCACGCCGCAATAACGCACGCGGTACGAGGTCTGCGGCGCGGCTTATTCTAATAATCGCACCCGTTTGAAATTAAAGTCCGGGTTTGTAATTAACGTCACGTCGCGCGGTCACGGACGGCGGGGTATATATATATATGTATGCGGATAATCGCCATAAAATTACGGTAAGTTTACGCAAGAGCGATGTGGAATGGGAAGATGCCAAAGGCGAGACGTACGAGGCGGAAGGGCCTCGCGCCGAATGACCAAGGCCGCGGGGACGGAGGCGGCTCTGAATTTAATAAGTCGTAATGCCGGCGCGCCATTCTTTCGCGCTCGCCTCCTGCCGTGGATAACGCGCGTGCCCGCCTTCTTCCCTGCTGCAGTCGTTCCCTCGCGACTTTACGGCATGGAAATTCCGCGTGGACGAGGTAGACCCGTTGCTCTCTGCAGCTCTCTGGAACAAACGCGTGACCCAATTCGACATACGAGCCGGGAATTACCTACATGGTGCGAAGTAATTCGTGAAACGATGTAGAAACGACAATAGGAACGACGCACGCTAGCGGGATACAATACAAGGCCGTTAAAACTACTGCCAACACGAAAATTGCAGTACAACTATTCCTCGTCACAGAGAGAGAGAGAGAGAGGGAGAGAGAGAGAGAGGGGAAAAAAGAGAAAAAGTCCGGCCATGTAGTTAATCCGGAAAAATCAAGAGTAAAGTTGAATAAATTATTCAAACGAGCAACAAACGGGCAGAATCTGTTGTTTTGTAAGCATTGTAAAATGAATGCGTCTCTGTTTTGTCGTAGTATGAAAAAAATGTTTTTTTTTTTATAATATTCCATGAAATCTGCTGTGATAAACTCTGTGCTCGAATGTTTCATTTTTTTTAGACTTAGCACAGACACAGACACGCACAGAGAGAGAGAGAGAGAGAGAGAGAGAGAGAGAGAGAAAGAGAGAAAGAGGAAAAAAAAAGAATATGCACGCGATATCTGCGAAAAGTTTTAAGCTTTACCGATAGTTAGAAAATTGAGTTACCGCTTCGCAAGAGTCGAAAGAGCACTTTTCAACTCTATCGCACTGTTCTCCTGACAATACAAAATCTCTATGTCTAAGATAACGAAAAGTCACGCACGTGGAAGTGGAATAATCGATATTCGATCGACGCGTAAGTCAGCAGTGCGGAAAGCCGAGATATACAGAGCGAAACATGCAAAAGACTATATAGTGTCCCTAAGTTTATCATTCATTGCCAATCTATAATAATCGTAAATCGATATAGGAAATTAAGTACAAGAAGAAAAAAGAAAAGTGAAAAAAAATATGCGCGTTGCGATGATTTTCTAGTTAAAATAAGCGACGAGATTATTTTCCACGTCCCTTGTGACCCGATTTCACAGCAAGTCGCGATCCATCAAAAACTGCGAAAGTTCTCGAAAGGAAATAAAGTACGCGCGATGGTACGAAAAATTATTGCGCGCGGAAGAGACTTCACAAGTGGAAATATACGTTGAGATCTTTGAATAGTGTGTGCCACCTAAATTTTCCTATTTCGCGAGAAGCTGACTAATTCTATAATACAATTCCACGATACGAATTTAATATCTACATTAATTTAATTTTCCAATTACGTCAACATCCGTAAATTGTAAATGCAAACACAAATTCAAAATTTTTATTCTGTAGCGACGGGATGATGCGTTTATAAATTTTATCATAAAGTAAATTCGATGTTTTTTTAAAGATACTTCTAAATAATTTCTAAAAATAATTTCTAAAATAATTTCTAAAAATTATTAGTATTTGATATCATTATAGATGTATATAGAGATTTATTTAATATTTTAACGTAAAAAAAATAAAAGAAATAAATTGGATGGATTCTCGATCAATAAAGAACTAGTGAGCCTTATTTTTTTCACGGTTGGGATATAAAAAAGAACACCTTTGGTGACTACTCTCAGATTGATAGCGTCAATTTATTAATACTGATATAGTTTATTATGTTAAATTATTTTAAATATATTTTATGTATGTTTATACAACATTTTTTGTCATTATTAGTTACTGACGCAGATTGAAGATTTCTATAAAACATCCGATGTTACTTATTTTACAACAAAATATAAATACATTTTTGCTTCAGAGTAATATTTTTTATATGACACCTTTGGGTATATATTATTATGTTCAATTAAAGAAAGAACTATTAACAAATAGATTAAGACACCTACAGGAATTAACTTTGCATTTCTGTGCATCAGCTGCTCGAAATACAGTAATAAAGAAAATCAATAATACACCTTTCAACAAATTGAATTTCTTAGAAAATCATTTTTTAAACAAGTAAATAGATTCATATATACGTATTAAAAAATTAAAGAATTACAAAGTATTTAAATAAGGAAAATATGAAGAAATAAATCATGTTTAATTTTTTTTCTAAAACATTTATTTCTTAATATTGTTATATTTTACCTTGGTCAAAATAAATCATACACCTTTAGAAATTAAAGATAACAAGCAATAACAAGCAATTAAAGTAAATTCTGTAATGTTCAATACTTGATGTGGCTGCCATTAACTTTTAAACGGCTTCTAGCTGGCAAAGTATATTCTAGATTAATTTCTTCAAGTATTCTAAATCAATTTCCTCCCAGGTCTTCTGGAGTGCTGTATAGTACGATGTTTTATTAGTTTATTTCAATCACGTTTCCGTCCAAATAAGCCCACAAATTTTCAATTAAGTTTAGATCTGCCGA
Source organism: Tetramorium bicarinatum (assembly GCA_928718305.1). NCBI lineage: Eukaryota > Metazoa > Arthropoda > Insecta > Hymenoptera > Formicidae > Tetramorium > Tetramorium bicarinatum. The sequence goes on along the minus strand of OV788323.1, from coordinate 5,568,308 downwards.
TTATGGTGGCCATTCGAACAGTTTTACCTTGTTAGATTTGAAAAAGGCAATAGTTTTCTTCGTCTTATGCTTCAAGTCATTATTTTGCTGGAAGCTAAAGTCTCCTAAACTCAATTTTGGAAGAGATTCTTTCAAATTCTCGCACAGTTTATCAGTATATCTTTCTACCGTTATAATGCCCTCGATTCAAACCAAATTTCTAATACCAGATCATGCAAAGCACTCCCAAATTATGATATTATCGCTTCTATGTTTTATAGTCTTCTGAATATTCGTTTCTTTGAGAGCCTGATCAGGTTTTCCTTACATTCTGGACCGTTGTTTTTGTCCAAATAATTCAAGCTTGCTCTCATCAATACACAATTCTTTTTCCCCAAAATCTAGAGACATTTCCACAGTACTTCTTAGCAAACTCGAATCGCTTTTTTTATTTATTTTACTGACGCATAGTCTGGGGTTGGTAATTTTGGTTTGAATTAAAGGCAGAAAGATGTATTGATATATTGTGCGAGAATTTGGAGGAATCTCTTGGGTTTAGAGGATCTCAATCTTTAATCTCATTAATTATCTTCCAGCAAGATAATTAATGAACTAAAGCATAAGGCGAAGAAAACCATTGTTTTTTTAAAATCGAACAATCATAACTGCTCGAATGGTCACCACAATTGCCAGAACGTAAACCCAATTGAATACTTGTAGGCTTATTGGGACGGAAACATGGTTAAAACAACGTAATTAACAAAACATCGTACTATGCAGCACTTCAGAAGGTCTGGGAGAAAATTGATTCAGAATACTTGAAGAAATTAGTCGAAAGTATGCCTCATCGGCTGGAAGAGATATTGAAAGCTAAAGGCAATCGCACCAAAGTATTCAGCATTAATAGAATTTACTCTATTTGTTTGTTATCTTTAATTCTGAGAGTGTGAAATTCATTTTGTTAAATGTAAAATGTAACAATATTGAAAAATAAATTTTTTAGAAAAGAATTAAGCATGATTTTTATTATTTCATGTTTTCTTTATTTAAATTCTTTATAATACGTTGATTCTTTTGTATGTACTAAGCTATTTACTTATTTTAAAAAATGGTTCCGCTAACAAATTCAATTTGTTAAAAGGTATATGATTTATTTTGTCCATCATTGTATACACGAAATTAAATGAACTATATACATTTTTGTAAATATCTTTACACGTTTTCAAATAATCATTTAATAAAAAAAATGTAAATTATAATATATATATCACAATATATTTTTATATAATTGTATATATTATATAATTTACGTATTTTTATTTTCAACGTTTCGTATGTTTGGAGAACTTTAAGCAACTGTTAGATTGTTATTTAGAAGGTATATTTCAATAGAAAGTCTATAAATTCCACAAGAAAGACCGCCCTCATACCAGCACACTGAAAGCAACTGTTTAACTATTTAGTCTATTTAATTTTGTATTTCATTAGAATATCATCCAATAAATGTATTAAATACAATTCTATATAATTTTAGTAAGATACTATGTAAAATACCATACATACGTAGTAAGAGTAAGATGACGGCTATAGATATAATAATCTTTTTAATGTTACCTAGATTACCAACGAGATATTAGTACCTCGTCGGTGCCTAGACTTAAAAATAGGATATGTAGGATGTGGAAACTACCGGGATTTGAACCCAGAACCCTTCTATTACTAACCACACGCGTTAGCACGACGCGTCGTCCCAACATTTACATGTATATAATTATATTTGTATATATGTATATGTATATAATTATATTTACATACATATACATATACACACACACACACACACACACACACACACACACATATATATATATATGTATGTATGTATAATTTCATATACATACGTGTAAGCGCAAAAATATATTAATATTATTAATAAAGAGTTGAAATGCAAATGTGATACATATTAATAAGAATACTGCTATTTCTTTGTAATTAAATATTATTTTATTTATATTTCATATTAGTGGCTTGGCATGTATCAATGCAGAAATATTCTTTTACTTTCGATTCTATAGCTCCACCAATACCACAAGCTTCTGTGCAACATTTGCAATCAGAAATTACCAGAAAAACGATTGAATGCAGAATTTAAATCAGTAAGTTATCTCTTAACCCTAGAGAATAGTAACCTAGTAATCTTTTTTGTCATAAACAATCACCTAGAATGTCTTTTACATCTCAATTTAAAAAGTCATTATTAACTACATATTATACATACATATGTATGTTTATCGTAATTTCATACAGCATAAAATAACTTTGTTTACTTTCGCTTACTTCAACTGAAAATTTATTTCAACGTGTAAGTACTGTGTTGCAAGCAATTACTCAAAAGCAATATGTTGTAAACGCGTTTTCGAAGATACAAACAAAATTATTGTAAACAATAAAGCTGTTTTATTAAATATCATTATATTGAGTCACAAATATTCTTCTAGAGTATGCTTATGCGTTAATTAATTAATTAAATACAAGTCTATCTGCGGACGATGCCTGAGATGATTAGAGAAATATTCGAGGATTCTAGATTCTCTCCGATTTATAGCGTATTCGTTAGAGGAAATCGCGAAAAATATAATGCCTACGTATGCAAGTCAAATATCAGTCGATCGTAAATCTGCCACGGGCAAATAGATTGACGTAATTTTCATTGCCCCGAAAAACTCGTGCGCTCTCGCGGTACATTGGATCTGTGTGCGCCCTGACATATTTTATTCAAACATCTACCTACACGCCCATAGACACGCACTCCAAATGAATTGACGCGGAATATCGTGTTGTCGATAATGCACGTGGATAAGCTGACAATACGGTTACATACCAATATTATTATCTGTTCCGTGACTAATATTTTAATATTAGCCTCGGGAATGTCGTAATGTCACAAAAAAGAAATAACGTGAGAATCTCAAAATGTTCTCGGAACTGACATTTAACGTAACAGATCGCGATCTCCTTCTTTAACTTTTCTCGGAGATTTTCTGAAGATTTTCTTGGCTTTTAAGTGCACTCTCTACTCCAGGCGAACGAGCTGTGCTTTAACATGACAATATCGGTGAAACCGATATCAATTTCGACTACGAATGCGCTACTCAACGACGATAAACTTTACCCCAATTTGCTCGCAAAAGTTATTGCTCGCGCAACCTGTGTATATGTATATATGTGCCAGTTATTTGGTGCACTATAAAAGCACGGAAGCGCCAAATGGCGAAACTATCAATCTAGCGAAACTTTTTACGATCATTTGTGATCTTATGATTTTCCCTTTTCCATTCCCCTTTCCTTTCTTCTTCTGCTACAGTATGCAAGAGAAAAAGCGTGACAATAAGAAACGTGCGTTGTAAAGATAAAAATGGAATAATTTTACAGATATTTTTTACACAAATACACATATAGGTACATACATTTGTTGTAAGCTATCGCAAATGTCTCAACGATTATAATAAATATTCGACTATTAGGATAAAATGTTTTTAACTTTTATACATATATATACCGTATAATTTTTGAGATATTTGCGACAGTTTAAAAAAAAAGTTTGAAGAGAAAATATTTATTTAATTTATGCAAACTTCTATATTAGTTGTGTTAAATCATAACGTTCGCAGAAAGGACAGTGTGGTAAAAGAGAATAGAGACCGTTGTACATCGTGTGAATGCAAATTAGTTACGAACTTGTCTGAGTCCAAGATTTGTTACAACACATAATATAATTTATTAAATAACGTTAATACTAATACTACACACTACATATAAATAATGATATTATATCTATTATGTGTACATACACATGTAGATCTAAAAATATTTGACCAAACGTTAACATATATTCTATATTCTAAAGATGAAAATAAACAAAGAAAGTTTAATAGTCGCACATGGATTGAAAACCAATTATTAACGAACTATTCCAACTTGTAACCCACCATAATTGCAAATAAATTAGCTTCAAGCTTACAAAGTTACAAAAATTGTTCAAAGTGATTACAAAATGAACTCTTCAGTAGAAAATGTAATAATAGGAGAATTCCGTATGATATTAAACTTTACAAGTTTACTTTAGCGTTCCCGAAGTTTATTAATATTTTGGATAAATTTTGCAACGTAAGAAACAAATGAGATTAATATCTGATGAACGAAGGCGTTTAGTGGCATACTTTACTATTGGTGAACACGCGTATATGCATATAGTAATTATTTTGAACAGCTTGTAACTATGTGTTCACAAGTTTAAATTAATGCAATTCATTAATGGCTGGTTTTCGGACACATTTTTATTAAACTTTTTTATTTGTTTTCATTTCTAGAATAAAATGTTAACGCTTGACCGAACGTTTTCAGAACTGTATAAGAGATATTTGAATAATTTATATAATTTTACGGTACGTTCTGCTATATGAATTTCTTCATGAAAAGTTCTTAAGAATTTTCGATATTTTTAATAAAAGTATCTCACAAAAGCAAAAAACTCTGTTAATTAATTAATTTCTATAAAATCTTTTCTGTGTGAGATTAGATACATTTTTTTAGCTGCTATGATAAAAATGATAAAAATGAGAAAGTGACGAATACAATATATAAAATAGCGCGAGGACGAAAGTTCACGTCATCTTCAATTCTTTGTAAACATTCAAAACTCTTATTTAAACTTACGAGTACATTATTTTCACTAATGGATAATAAAAGAAGAATAAAAATAGGAGTAAAGTGACAGCAAATGATGAATATTCACCAGAACGTCGGAGACCAACAGCGTTCTCTCGAAATTGACGATCTCCGTTATGACGATTCCTGGACGCTCCTCGATGCAATCACGCTCGCGCTGCTCGATCACACTCGCGAATAACGCGCGAAACACGCGGGATAATGCGATACGCGTGTTGACACGTTATCCCGGGGACGGGACGTGGAAAAAGAATCCGGATTGATAGATTAAAACGACCGTATGCTCGTTTCGGGGCGTTCGCAATCCCGACGCTCGATCGCTACAATGCGCGAAATGCTCGTGTTTGATGAACGAGACTCTTCGGACAGACGACCGGCAGCAGAATGAACGTTCGTAAGTTACTCGCGTTGCAGCTCGGCTCGCGAGAGACGCGAAAATCCGAGAATCGGCGCGACAATACAGCAAGGCGGACGAATTAGCGCCAGTATCGAACGCCGCGTGGGACCGTTCCGATTAATCCCGCAGTCGCTCGAGCCTTCCGCGAGAAACAGAATTTTTCCTACGTAATTATACGCAAATATGTCCGCGTTTCCGTTCTCTTGTGTATAATCTCTGCTCGTGAATCAGCAGCTAAAAGATTGCAACACTTTTTTCTTTTTGGACGGTTCTTGGAACGCGCAAAAATTTTGAAAATGCCATTCACCATCTCTAAATGCATATAGTAAGCGGTTATGACAGCTGTCGAAGTAAAACAGAATCAACGTATGGGAAAAAAAGGTGGAGTCAAGAAATGCATTTGTATTCCAAGAGAAATTCTCAAGATACGTTTTCGATACTGTAGGATGATAATATAATGGAGTAAGTTTCGTTTTGCAGATTTATTCTGTATCACTTTGACAGCTGTCATAACCGCTCACTATATGCATTTAGAAATGGTGAATTGCATTTTCAAAATCTTTGCGCGTTCCAGAAACCACAAAAAAAGTGTTGCAATCTTTTAGCTGACTGTAGATACAAGAAAAATAATATAAGGAAAAAGATTAAGAAATAATTAAAAGGATAATTTTTTTGTATTGTCTTTCTTTTATAGAAAAGTGAAGTTTGAGGAAATAAGAAAAAATTGCCCAACGTGTATAAATGTAACAACTATAATTATATGTATATAAATGTAACATGCATATAAAGTAAATTTTGCACACAAAGTATCGTATAATTTAATCGCAATTTTATTCTCTGTGAAAGAAATCAGTGCAAAAATTATTTTTCAATTATTTATTATTATTATTAATCATTCTTCGTATTACTTTTCTTACAGAGGTTATATAAGAGAAAGGCAAAATGTATGGACATATTTTATAATTTTGAAAAATCGTTTTCCGATCTTCGACGGTTCTCTAACGGGAGAAACGAGCTCGCGAATGAGTGAGAAGTACGCAAAATTCTGTAGTGCAGGGAGCACTTTAATTTTTCGAAACTCGCGCTTGACATTATCAATTACGAATTGCCGACATTTATCTGGACCACGCGGCGTGATTAAAATACCGATCGCGCCAGTTGCTAGATTTCGCATTGCCGACACTCGATTCTCTAACAATACTCACTCGAGCCGGAAAAGAACGCGTAACGATCGCGACTGTTGCCGCTCAACGGCGTCGCGCGATGCGAACTGAGCAGAAAATACGTATTCTATCACGTGACGCGCCCACATACGTAATTTCTTAGCGCGACGACTTAACTTTGTATTACTTGCGTGGGAAGTTAAATGTATTCCAGAGAGCTACTGGGTTTACGGAGCAAACACTTTCTATCAATCGAATGCTGCACAAATTGTTTCACGATTAAAAACAATCTGTTGCAATTATCTAACAGATACACGAAATGCTGTCAAACCTTATTCGATTATAAATTATCAAGGAGAATTAAATGAAAATTGAGATTTAATGTCGGGCTATTATACTCTCCACGCGAGTAATTACACGAAATAAAATCATTCAAGTAATGTACAATTGATGAGATATCAACAAAGATAACTTGGAGATGATTGGAACGCATAAAGAAAATGAGACGTTAAACAAGCACTTATTGTTACCAGCCTACCAATGAGACAATCAAACGAAAATTAAACCGATACTCATCTTCTGCGAATAATTTCGTGGATTATTTTTAATCCCCAACTACGCAAGAAAATAATTAATTATACTCACATAAATCATTATTAAGTTATCCTCGAGTCTGTATTTCACAGGATCTGTATTTCACTAATTAGTTTCTAGATCTGATTTAAAAAATTTACAATTTCGATGAACAAAGGTTGATTGACATAATTATTAATTAACATAATAACATTCGTATTATTTATATATTGTTGCATCATTTATAATAATTAATATTGCTTCCCCCGATAATAAATATCAGTATCAAATATTAACATTCCAATCGCTCTTGCCGCTCGCGACTTGCGCGGAGGCTAAAATATCCGCAGATGACGGAGCGAAAAAAAAAATATCAAAACCATTGCAGGATCGGCTGTGCGTATCGGGACGATACGATGAAAGGCCCTTATCCGCCGGTAAAAGCATAATGAAACCATATATACATATATATATATATGTATATATCGAGCTCGCTGCACGTGAAACAGCATTAAGCAATAACCGATAGGCCGTGCAGCTATCGCGTGCACGTCAAACGTCATCCCCCGCGTAAAACGGGTCGTCCCCCCCCTCCCCCGCCATGCTCGTCAGGAGGCTCGATTTCCACATGTACCGCTGATTTGCGCTAAAAACGCGCGCCGCCGCTAGCGTTCACGATTGACCGGATAACGCGGTACCCAATTACGGCCCCTTCCTTGCCGCTCGTGGCGGTGACGTGGAACGTAATCGGCTTGACGTACGTAGCGCGATGCAAAATGCACGCCGCTCCTCCGTGACGTCTAATGACAAGCTCATCTTCGCGACGCGGACTTATTTCATAGTCATATCGTGTAATTGCGCGCGCGTATCAATCCGATCTTTACGACGGACGCGCGCTTTTCATTATCATCCCTCGCGGAAATCGTTATTGCGGGTTTGTTAACGTACAGAGAGATTATTTCATTATCGCGAGCGTTTCATCATCATTGCGGCGCTCGGATAGGGGAGGGGGGTTGAAAAGGTCGCGAGCTACACGCGGTGAAGATTAAGAGCTTTCCTTTGAAGTAAGCTGCAACGGTGCGGAAGCTACGCAGCGAAATAAAATTCTTCGTCCCGCATGTAATGCGTAAAGTGCAACTTTAACATTCGTATTATTATAATTGCGCGGCAATCTGCAATTTTTTTTTCGAATATTAGTAAATGTTTATGGCGCCTGACACTTTAACGACGTGACGGGGAAAATGTAGTTATCGAATTTTTAATTTTCCTCCCTGTGGGAATATCCCCAGAACGTTGCCTTGCTCCGACAGCGTAACGAGACGATCGAACCTATCGTTGCGTGAAACAATGTTAAGCAATAATCGATCAACCGTACTGAAGCGTCGTGTAAACACCAAATGTCCATCGTCTCGATCCTACTTGCGAGATCTCCCTCGCGTAATATTACCGCACATGTTGAAACCGATCGAATATAAATTCTTTGAAAATAAAAAAGATTCATTATCTAATCAACAGGGTAAACCCGGGTATGATGGCCATAATTTTTTAAAATGCAAAAAGCATATAGGTATTGTTACTTTTATTATAAGATTTGGCATATTACTTAAGTGAAACTTGAGGTACGTAATATCATTGAAATTAAAGAGAAAATAATTAATACAAATTTTATATTGTCAAAATATTGCAACATAAGTATTGGCCATTGTTTTCTGACTTTAGGGGAAAAGATGGCCATAGTATTATAAGAGAGTTAGCCATACATGTTTCATATTACAGATGTATTTGAAATTTGGTAGAATAAAAACTTTTAGGACTGGTTTTCCCAACTTCTTGGTAAGCTAACTAATAGTTAAATCATACATCTGTCTTTATTTTATCTTCAAATTAGACAAGTTCAGACGTTTAACTATTAATTAGCTTATCAAGAAGTTGGAAAAACTGACTCTTAATTTTGTTTGATTACATATACATATAACTTTATTTTGTTTATTTTATTTTTTTATAATAAAATATAATTATATGTATATTACATGATATATCACAATTATATATTATTAGAAATAAAAATTTCTTTTGAAAAAAAAAACAAAATAAAACATATTTCTATTTTTATTTATCTGTTTCAAAAGTAACCCTAGAAATTTACCTTGAAAAAAGTAAAAAGGCCATCTTACTCAAAATGTGAGGAAAAGAAAACCATGGTATTTATAAAAAAATAATTAAAAAAACAAAAATTGTAGTTCACATTACAATTTACATACTTTTGATTACAAGAGCTTAATTGCAATTTATTTCATATTATAGCAATTTTTAGCGAACTTTGCAGGTAGTCAAAAGTAAAAACATGATATAATATTCACAATATCATTATTTCAAATAGTGGACGCACATAAACTACTGTAAATATCGACTATCTTTAAAAATTATTTTAAAAAACGCACTACTTAACAATTATTAGAAAAATTACAGCCTATGGTCATCTTTTCTGGTATGACCATCATACTCCGATTTCCTCTATTGAAAGTATAGAGACATACTCCGATTTCCTCTATTGAAAGTATAGAGACATAAAGAAGAAGGATATAAATATTGATCGATACGAAAGGAAATGAAATTTCAGTGCGCGAGAGCTCTTGTAAGAGCTCTTGTAAGAGCTTGCGTAGCGAGAAGAAGTTGATTTTGAGGTATCAATGGACTAGAAAAGTAATGGAAAAGAAAAGAAATCGAAGGGACAGCGCGAAGATGGTTGCAAATCGAAGGAAACGCCAGTCGGGCATGTTGAAGTTCCACAAACACGAGAGAGAGAGAGAGAGAGAGAGAGAGAGAAACTTGTTCGATGGAAGAGGACGATTCTGACGGCGTACTCCCGAATGTAGTTGCGGGTCGGAGAGAGCTTTCATCAGTCACCTGTCACTACCCTTAGCCACCATCTTCAACCCTTTTCAACCGTGCTCCCGTCAACCTCATGCCCGCGCCCCATCCTACAAATATAAAACAGCTTAGGAAACGCCGCGCAAGTTCGAAAAGCATCGATATTCCCTTGGCAACTCAATTTACAGTTATCGCAAAGAGAAGGAAATATCAATCGAACGTCAGTGGCGTAAATAGCGCACAGCGGAAAGTAGTTTATTCAGAATACCTCGGCATGTAATCTTATCACGTCGGCGAAAATTATTATTCTTATTCACCGTGCGGCGAACGATCATCTCTCTTTCTCTCTTTCTCGTTTTTTTCATCCACACATTTATACAATATTTATTTATTTATTGTCGCGAGACGATATAAATGTAACAAGTTAAAATCAAGTCAAAATACAAGTCAAAATAGTAATTTAATTGATCGCGCGCGTCTTGTTATTCGAGTAACATTTATTTTTATTTCGACCGGATATAACATTTAGTTAGACACGAGAAAATAAACCGTGTAACATTGTGCCATAATGGAAAAAGATGTACTGAGTATTTACGAAAAAAGCATTTACGAGTCTTTTGATTACTCGACCGTCCCGATATTTACTGCGATCCTGCCGTTCAATCTCGAAATCCTGTAGTGAATGTATCGATGCGCAACTTATTGTCGAAAATATCGCAGGATAAATATTGTACATCGTGAAAGTTTGTAGTAAAGAGAGCATTTTCGATAAAGGTATAGCTTATACATGTGCAGTCGAAGGATGCTTGGGGGAAGAAACGACCCGGAAGATCCCTCGTAGTAAGGAAGACAAGTTTCAGATTAAAAGTAATCAAGGTAAGGTATTGCCTTCGTTACGTACGTCGCGTCTGCATCAGATTTAACGTTATATACACCGACTTTTTTCGTTCGTCTCTTATTCTGTCAGGACGATCGATCGGCTTCAGTATTTTCCGACTATACTTCCTGCCTGCAGAGAGATCGAGCAATTCCAGTTAATGAAAAATATCTCTCAAAGCGGTTTGCATGGATATTAATGCACTCCTATTTTAAAATATTACTTTCAATTTTTCCGCAGAAAATCTGACTGAATTCTTGCGAAAGAGAGTTGTTATATCGCACATTTTAATATTTAATGTAAACAAATGAAAAATGTAAAGAGATGAAAATATAAAAATTAAAGATTTGGAGATGAAAATTTAGGAATAAAATTGATGTATAATCTGGTACTTTTAGAATAATCAAAATATGTCGCAATTAAAGACTTGGAGATGAAAATTTAGGAATAAAATCGATATATAATCTGGTACTTTTAGAATAATCAAAATATGTCATTATTAATATAAATCTGAAAAAGTCATAAAAAATTGTAAAAAAATTTAAAATATCGAGAGTTTCGAAGATCTATTATTTATATCGCTATTAATATTGCGATACCATTGTACGCCAAAAAAGATTATTACAAATTACAATGATAAAATCACAGTAACAGTTTCTATAATCCAATATGCAATATATTGATAAATAATAAATTTCGTTATTTGTCAAACTATTGTTAAATTATAAAACTGGCTGCTACAAATGCTTCAACGATTTAATCCGTAACGAGTTTTTTTTGATGCACGATATATTACGGTATTAATGATGACATAAACTGAAAATGTTTTAATCGGGAAGCAATCTTTTTAAATATTACTTTTAACAAACGTAATTAAGTTTCACATGCTTATTTTAAGAATTAAAATAAATTACAAGACACTAAATATTATTATGTACAAAAATGACAGATGGAATTTTAAAAACATTGCTAAAATCGCAATTTAAAAGATGAGTCAAATGAAAACCTTTTTATCCTGTCGACGAAATGTCGGGAACATTTTAAGAGCCGCTATTCCTTTTTAATTCCGTCATTACAAAATAAAGCTTCATCACTTTTGTCGTGATGAAGTTTCCAAAACCGACTTGAATTTCGTTCAACGTCGTTTGCGATCTGCATGAAAAAAAAAAGGTCTTACTTTCGCGGAATCGAACGGCTAAAACGAAATTTGGCTACCTGCCGACGAGACCGGTAGGGAAAAGAGTCTCGCGTACGTGGAAAAAGCGGGTGTGAATATTTAAAGCGACAAACGATTCGTTTTACTCCCGTCGCGCGGTGCTTAAATGCCGTCGTCGGCGAAAAGCTCCGACGAGACCGCGCCGGCTTCGGACTGCGTCGCATTGCAAATACCCGAGCGAGAGCGCATTCGGGTGCTCGCTGTGCGGTGCACACACAGTGCACCGCAATTCGTTAGGGGAAATTGGCGCATCAAACTTTCCTTTTTATTTTTTAATTCGCTGCCTCACCGAACGCCGGTGTGGGCAGAGCCGTCCCCCGCGCTTTCATCCCCCGCGCCGTCCACCGGCCGCCCGGCGGTGGCCGCGCTCCTTTCATTTCGTTTCGCGATTTATGGGCTGGGCTGGGCTGACCCCGCACGGCCGGCAACGAGCGTGATTTACAAGCGAATCATAATCGACGCGAAATCGATACGATTTATCGCGAAATAACGAAACGGAATAACTCGTCCGCTCACGCGCCCGCGGCACACGGCCCGTTTCCGCTTCCTTTGTGCTGCTGTCTGCCGAAAATCCATTATACGGGAGTAGCGCCCGACGCGCCCGCCACTCGACGATACTCGACTGTCGCGCAAATATCGAAAAGGCGACAGGAGACCCGTGCCTTCGACTTCGGTGGAAGTTAAGTATCCGGCTGTATTGCGTTATTCGTGCCGCGTCAGCATGATACCGTGCGAACCCACCAAGTTGTATATAACGTTACGAACTGATGAATATGAAATTTGGAGCATGCGGTAACGCACGAAATTATCATCGGTTTGCCCACGTAAATTTATTATGTGCCCCTAAGGTCGGAAACTAATGAATAAACTTCAGCTTTTTCACTCAACGGCGGAAAATAGAGAAAAGAGAATTTAACGATTTTCAACTATAAACTCGGCTTTAAGCAACTTGAATTACGAGTACAACTTTGTTCACACAACATCCACCGAGTGAACGAATTTATGTTCATTTAGTAAAGAGCATACTATTACTTGTAATTTTATTAATAATATATTAATTAATAAAACATTTTATTCCCGCTTGCTAACGCAAGCATATCAAATATAATTCTTTCGATTAAATACATTTTTTTTTAATTAAATCGCAAACACGTATGCGCGTGATCTGAAAAACTTTGGCTATTAATTCATTAATATATAATATTAACAATTAAAAATGTATGTTGAAAAGTGGATCAATTTAAAGCCAAAATTACATTTGCGGCTGCAGTTAGTTTAAAATAGCGTAGATTATGTAAATGCAGGGAACATTAATAATATAGTTTTTTTTTTGTTTAAATTCAGAAATAGTTGCATCAAATAAACTTTAGCTTTCGCTATCTCCATTTACATCAAGCACAGATAAATAGATTTTATTATCGCTTTTTATTATTGTTAAAATTATTAAATTGTATCTTACACCTCAAAAAAAATAATTTTGATATACACAGAATCTTCTAAATCTTAGAGGATTTTACTCTTATATTGACCTCAAAAGAATTCCTCTGAAATCACGAGAAAAATAGTATAAACAAGAGTATTTAAGAGAGAAAAAAATATTTTTCACTTTATTGAAAGAAGAATATGTTTGCTGTAAAACATATTCCTTTAGAATGTTTAAAAAAGTTTAGAATATGAGATTATAAGAAAAATCACTTTGAACGTAAAATACTTTTAATGTACACCCAAAAAAAGTGTTTTACATTTAAAGTAATTTTTCCCATAATATCATATTCTAACCTTATTGTTTTACAACAAATATATTCCTCTTTCAATAAAGTGAAAATTATTTTGTTTATTTTTCTCTTGATTTCAGAGGATTTCCTTTTGGCCTTGAGGCCAAAAATAAAAGCAAAATCCTCTTAGATTTAGTGGATTCCACGTATATCAAAATTATTTTTTTTTTATGTATGTCTCCTTTTCCTTAAACGTGTACTGTCGCTTACAGAAATGTATGTATATAACTGTACGTGATACGAAAATGTATGCGAGTGTTCACAATATATTGCTCGGGTCCGCTATTGTAAGCCTAAATGATTGTGCGGATTAATCATTCCTACGGAAGTGTAATATAGCGATCTTAACAATTCGGCAGTACCATCTATCATCTTTAAATATCAAATTATACATTTTACCGTTTTCTTATTTGTTGTCCGCGATATATTATAATAAATAACTTTTAAAAATAATTATTATTTCTAAAAATGGTATTTACTCTCTAAAAGTGAATCAGTGAAACTCACTATCAATCAGTGATTATACACTGATTGTCAGCGTTAAGTATGTCACTTTTTATATGAAATTTTTCAGTGGAATACTTAACACTGATTGTCAGTATATAATGACTGATTTCACTGATTCACTTTTAGAGAGTAGCGAATAATAATTTTATGTCAAATTTCAAACGCAATACTGTTATGATACACAATGATAATTGGACATGTAAAGGAGAAAAGGGGACGATTCGTAAAAATAATTTCTTTCTTACGCGCATGAAATGATAAAAATATAATTACAGTGGGAGCGTGTTCTCTAAATTATTAGCAATACCTAAATGCATAATCGTCATTTCATTACTCGCGCTTCGCTATCAGCAATAATTAAAGAAACCTTTTAGCGCGATTTCGCAAAGCGAAAACCGATGCGGAGCGTAGATTTACGAGCTCAATTGCACATAAAAATTTACTAATTGCTTTATTCCGTTTCCAAGCGCGGTAACGCGGCAAGAATTCGAAAAATGGAGACATGCATAACATTATTTTATTAAAAAATATTAAAATGTGCGCGCCGCCGCCGCCGAGTGTCTTTAACGAGCGTTACTCGTCTATTAAAGCTGAATTAACGGTGCACCTGCCCGTCCTGATAATCGCAAGTCCATTTATGATAATCGACGGCTTGCTAAAATTTCATTCGCTCTTCCATTTAACCGCGCAGTTAAACGAGATAATTAACTTGTAATCGCCTCAGGGCCCAGGCTCGATTCACGTCTATCGCGTTTCTTAATTGGACGAAATCTCTCCATACTTTTTTAATAAATTCTCGTGATTGGCGTATCGATCGCCCATGCAAATACCGGGTGGCCATTGAATTTCTAATATTCGCTCTCCAGGAGCAGTACTTGCTTCGCTGGTTGGCCCCGCTGATCGTACAATTTGAATAAGCGGTTTTCTCCACCATCTCCTCGGCTGCGGTTCTCAACCCTCCCCCCTCCCCCCGTCACTGTCTCTTTCTCTCTCTTTTTCTTTCGGTCCCTCTATACTTTCCCTTTACCGTTCGCGCTCACTTCCGCCGTTTACACTGTCAAATACCATTCACATTTTGCACTTCCTCCCATTTCCTACCCTTCTTTTCCCTCTCATTCTTGGCCCCGCGAAACACGTATGCGCACTCGTTTCGGATGTTAACGGAGGTCGATTCGGGACTAACGAGCAGACGATCCAATTATAGAATTTTCATCTGAACACATTTGCCAGGCGTCGAGGCCTGCTCGCTTTTCGTACAGTTAAAGCGCTGCGCTCGACCGGGGGGGTATTAGCGATTCGGGGCGGGGGGAGGGAGAGCGGTTTAATCAATCGATCCCGATAGCCGGCAAGGTGGTGCGCGAAAAATTACAGGGCGACACACCGGCAGATTACGACGATCGCCGATGACGGTGCGCGACGTCGAAATTCCAACATTTGTGCCCCGAAATACGATTTATTTTTAATTCCACGGAACGCGTTTCCTCTGCGGCGGACGTAATCGGTTTTAGTTTAGATCGCATCAATATTTGCAAAAAATATTTTGCAGCGAAATAAAATCAAGCGAAACAACGTAAGTTAATAACTCAACGCGCGCGCGACACCGGGGAATCCCCCTGCGCTTTGTGATTCATACGCGCGCGACACTGTTGTCGTTTGTCATTATCAAATAATGAATAATAAAAAAATACATGCTTCGTGTCCGAATAACGATGTTATAAAAAAAAAGCGGAATATGCCGTGGGACGCGATTAACAATATTTAGCTTGCTGCAAGTTCTCCGCGATAAACTCCAGATTAAACTTCGCGCGACGACACGTCGACTTTTCTGTCGGATTTTCTCTTGAATATCATAAGGGATATGGTTAGCATAGAGAGAGAGAGAGAGAACTAGATACTCTCTTGGAAGCTGACCTCTCCGTCGATATTCAATTTGCATTTAAATGTCTACCAGTTGAAATTTTCCAACGAGGGTAACTTTCGCCGGATTGCGAATAGGAATTTTCAAATAATCGATGTACATTGCGCCGCACGTTGCGGAAAGCAGTATATAATCATTTCCTTACACGCTTTTTTCTTCTTTTAACGACACCAAGTATCTCGCGCGCTTTAAATGCGTTGAACCCAAGATTAAATTTTCCCGCAGTTATGCAGTCAAGTTACGAATGTTACATCGAGAGAAAGAGAGCGAGAGAGAGAGAGAGAGAGAGAGACATTGACACATGCGCTTTTTAATATGGAGAGATCGTTAATCTCCGTTCTTCCTCGACATCGTGGCTGCGGTGATAACGCGATTTTGTCGGGTCGGAAAATGAGATTTCCCTCCGAAAATTACGTTACGGATTTCGTTTTCGAAAATAGTACGTGGCCGATTAAACGCGCGTTTAGGGCGAATCCACTTACAAAACACTTCTCCGTGAAACCGCTTCCGCGCGTTTCGTAACACCTACGGGATTAAACCTTCGAATGCGGCACGCTAATTCCGGAAAGTGAGAAGCTTACTCCGTGAATGGAAATTCTCTCCGCGTAGGGAGCTTGAAGAAAAGGCGGAAGGTAGTTTTCTGCGTTTCCTCGGCTTTTACAAATTTCACCCCCTTAACCGTGCAAATTTTCGGCCGCGCTAGAAGCTGCCGGGGGAATACAATGCACGGCAGGCATCGTATTCAAATTAACTTAATTAAATTCGAGCGAGGAGGTGTTGTTATCAAAAATTTTCATGCCTGGAATACGCATATTTGATTTCTTACGCCTGCAGTCTCATTGCGGCGCAGTATAGCGCAATCAGTCAGAATAATTTCTCTCGCGCGGGCATTAATTTATATCCCGAGCGCGCGCTGCAATTTCGTCAACCCGCCCAGCTGAAGATAAAGTCACAACAAATAACTCGCCGCTGATCAATAGCGATGGTATAGACGATATCGGGCACTAATTCCCGCTCGAAAAAGCCTCATTTTTTTTTGCCGGGTGACGCGACGCGGTTTATCGGCGCGTTCTGCGCCACGCCGGAATGACGAACGCGCCTGAATTTACAAATTTGACCGATCCGAGTATGGCGCGTACGATCCAATCAAAAAATCAAATTGCGATCGTCATCGTTTATCTCTTGAACAAACGAAACACGTTTGGGATAGGTGGGCTCGTCGGCTGATCATAAAAAAATATTGTACATTTGTTATGAGATTCAGCCTCGGCGCGACAACAGCGCGGTGAGATTTCAGAGACCGCGAATAATTTTCCATTATGAGTCATAATGATATTTGCACCAATAACGAAAGTAAAATGAAGCATCGCCGTGTGATTGGAAACCTGACAGATCGCCACGATAACATATCACGATTCTTTAATACAACGTCGGATACCTCGCACATTGTGTCCTCCATTTGCATGTGACGCGGCGAAAATATGCGGACAAGCTGCGTTAAAGAGGAACATTTTACGCATCGATAAACTTTAACCTGTACCTCAGATAGTGAGCGAACGATCGCTATCAAGCCAAAGTATTGCCTCGTAGAAAATAGTAGTACCTCTGTGTACCATGACGGTTCGCAATAATAGTTCCGCCAGGACAGAATTCGCAAAAGGGATGCAGCGCCGGGATTAATAATGGCATTCCGAAATCGGGAAATAATTTCGGAGTTGGTTTCAACAGTTTGTATTCGCGGTTTGAGTTAAAATTGAGCGATAACAGTAATAAAGAAATACCAGCGGGTCCTGAAAGTTCCCTTTGAGGGAATGGAGGAAGGAGGAGAAAAAAAAGCACACGCAAAAACATGATTAGCCAAGGAAGCTAAAATGTAGCTGTGGCCGTTAAGATGTTTCATTAAAATAGGGACAGCTGTCATATCAGCCATCATATGTTGTCACTACCAAAGCTCTATTTTTCAGCTATTAAAATTTTGGTGCTACGGTAAAAAACATTCGCTGCTAGAACCAAAAGGCGTTTAAATAAATCCAATATGCTAATTTCTCTTCGCAATAGTAACTAAATCGAGTTAAATGTTTAGTTTTACGTAAGATCATGAGGGAAAGCTGCTACACAGAAAAAAGAATATTCTTATTTTGATAATATCTTTAGTTTCAAAACGGAAATCTTAAAATTATATTGCGTCAAACAAAGAAAATTTACTTGAATGAAGATGTATTTTAAAATTTTATACAGTTTAATCAAGAAAGTAATATTCTTCTTATTTGAGAATAATTTTCTTGAATAGAGAAGAAAAAATGTTGGATAGAAAATAACACATTCAAATAAGAGATTATAATTTTTTCTCAAGAATGGAAATTATTTAATTTTCTTAGAATAAAATTAAATAATTTCCATTCTTGAGATAACAATTATAGTATCGAAAATATGATATTGTTGAAATTTAAGATTTTCAAATTCTTCTAAGAAAATTATAAATTGTTACGTATATATGAAACTATGAACGTGTTCATGTGAGTATATAACCATTGATGTGACACTTGCTTTTTTTCTGTGTACTTTCTTAGCTATTCATATTAAAGAACATTTTTAATTTCAGCTAATAAAATTGTATTTTATTTTTAACAGCTAATTTTTAGCAATAACAGCAAACTCTGAACTAGTTAATGACGTTTAGCTAATATTACTAAGTTATTTTTTTTTGTGTGCAAGCGTATTTCGAGCTCTCGCGAATTTTCGTCGGCAAAGAACACGCGGGATCGAAATTTTTCCAGAGAGACCTGCCGAGGGATGTCGTTGCGATAATGTATAATGGTCACGGTAACTATTCCAGCATGAGATAAAATCGCGAAAGGGCGACAAAGTGACATCGGCGAGCGTGCGAGGGGTGGGCGGGGAAGCCCGGTGAGGGTAGTTGTAACAGGATTCCGGTATCGGAGGGTAATTTCACGGTTCGACGCGCAGTCGACTAACCGGCCGACCACTGGACACACATTTGTACCAATCGTGTACATATATATTCCCCGTGTGGTTATATCCCTGACACATGGTTCTCCAGGTGCGGGCGCGCGATGGCGACGCAATCGGAGGGCCCGTTTAGTCCGTAGATCTACCCTGCCCCGGTCGCGTTTAATATTGACGTCGCTTCTCTCGTGCTCCTCGGCGGCACCCGTGTTTACGTTAGTTTCACGAAGCCGCGAAACCGTAAAGTTCCCGGACGGATTGCAAAACGCTTCCTCGCCCGCCGCGAAGCGCAGCGGATTAGACTTTCAATCAGCCACCCCCGCCGCCGCATTAACGGTCGAAGTGAGGAGGAACATGGGGTTAATAGAGTTTACGATCTTATCGATTGGCATGCAAATAATGAATAGGCGGGCGTTTAACTATTACTCGTTGTACTATTCGAGCATTGGTGGTGGTTGGTGTTGATTTATTATTATGTTAACCACCACCACGGCTCTGTTATTAGTTTGCTAAATTCTGATGAAGCTGATATAATCGAGATAATTCGGATGTACATCGGCGTGCTCATACTTCACATTTAACATTAAATTAACCATGTCACATTCACCGCGAGATAAATTATGCGATCTTCATACATGAGATGGCTTTAAAATCAAATGAGTTCGTCGAATGCTAAATACATCGCTATAAATACCCGAGCCCTTTAATTTTGAAATATAATATTAGAATCTAAATTTTACTCGGGTTTCTTTAAAACAGGCTGTTTTAATGTATTTTATTTAATAAATAATGTTAAAATATTACATATAAGGTAATGCGCAAATATAAGTAAGTCTATGACGTAATAAAATTTTGTTCCTACGTATTCAATTTATCATAAATTTAGCACATGAGAAATTAGAACTTTCAGAGATTTATACAAATGTATGTAATCAGAATCTTAAGATAATATAGATACTGAGATAATAACAGAATAATATGATAACATCCAGCAAATTGTTACATCAGATAATACCAAGGACACAAACATGTTTGCGCAAGACACAATATTTTTTCATTAATTAATGAACAGAGAGAGATTCTGCATGAACATTATGACTGTATAATCAATTATTGATGTCACGAGACATAGTGCCGTATATATTACGCGCGTACCACGGTCATGCACATTTGCACGTGCACATGCAATCCTAAAGCCACGAAGCCATAAAGCTTCGCGATAAATCGACGCGGCTCTGAACCGAGAACATCTACTCTCTCGGGAATGAGAAGATTCGATAAAATCAAAATATATACCATCGACGATAATCGATCAATAAACCAATCCTCTTTGATTTTTAAGTAAGAGCGGATACATAGATAGGACGCTAAAATATGTAGATTGAGATATTTTACATTAATTTTTTGTCACATTCATACTATTAATAGTTTAACGCTATATTTAATGCAAATACATGTATTTTTTTTTAAAAAGCTACGTCATAGTCAATTTTCACAGTTTTTTTTAATCCTATACATAGATACGTCTAATTATACGCGTCCCATATACCTCGAAACTAATCTGCGTATCTACTTTTCATGCAGAAGTGCATGTGCGACATTTTCTAAAATTGGAAACCTAGATTTGCAACCGTCCGTATCTTTCTTGCTGACGATACGCCGGGCGCGAGGCGAAGCCATAAAGTCGCGGTGTAAATCGAGTGGACCCTGCGGGCTCTCGCGCAGTCAGAATCGCGCGGTATAAAGTCTCGCGGGAAAGGGATTCGATAAAACTAAAATACCCGGACGCCGCTGGGTCTAGGTGAGATTTCCGCTTGTGATACATGATTCACCCGAGGTGAGGCGTTATTCCTGCTCCGACGCTCTGACCCGATGATACACACGTACGTTGTTTCCAGATTCACTCCCGATGCTGTCAATGTCGTGGCGTAACACGCGAAAGAATAAAAATTTATCCGAGGCTATGATCAGATTGACCTTATTCATCATCCTGGCTAGGATCTGATCAGGCATGTAATGCACAACAGTAATCGGCTCCTTGTCTGGATATCCTTGTTAGGTCCGTATCAAGTTGAATTACTAAATCCTTACTGGTTCTTTCAGTGGGATATTAACAGAAAATATTAGAATTAAAAAATTTTTTAATCTTAAAATTCGTTTCGTGTCTTTTAACTTGATATTTTCGGTATAAAATAATTATTTGTTGTCTAATTAAATATTATTTTTTTTACCATTTAATTGTTAATTGTTAATTAGCTAATTTTAGTTTTTAAATTAACACTGGTTTTGCTCTTCTTTCTCTCTACATCTCTCTCCCTCACTTTTATTTTTATTTTTTAAGTATTATAAGGGTCGATTGTCATAAATAGATCAACCACAGTCAGGTATTACTGTTAGGCATACCTTATTCAAATTAACCCTATGCGAACCAAGTCAAGTCCTTACAAGGTATTAGGTCAACTTGACGTAATTTCTAGTCAGGGCTAATAAAACGTTCGCAACACCTTCCGAATGAAATGTTCTCTTCGCGCTAATCTGCCGTACAGAGTTTAATTCCAAACGAGACGCGATAGGTCCGATAGATCAGATAAGCAGACGGTCGGGCATAGGCAATGCCACAGCACGCCATGATCCGGCCAATTGGTTTTGGGATACGGGTAATGGGCCAATTGCAGGCTCGAACGATGCCCCGAAACCTGATTATAAAGCATGATCCGCGCGAGCGTTCATCCATCATCCTCCACTCGAAACGAGACTCGTCGCGATATCGTAGACCGCCGGTGAACGGAGTGAAGGGGGATACCAGGGGGGAGGGGGGCAGAAAGAGAAACGCTCGCGCGTGGATGGAGAGATGCCGTGGGATTTGAATTCTACGCTGCCATTACCCCGGGTTATATTGTACCTACGTCGCATTGGGGAAGGGGGGGGGGAGGAAGCGGATACGAGCTTTAGGAGCACCTCGCATTATATGACTTATGGTGCGCGCGGCAGGGACGGCGCGTACGCAGCGAGAGACCGCAGATAGAGAGGAGGACCGAAAGAGCGAACCGATCCGCGGGTGTTTGTGTGCACGCGCTCTATTCATCTGGAAACGGAAAACGATCGCGCCGCCGCTCGTCCACATTGCCTCGGTATCGTGCCGCGCTAGAATTAATCGCGAAATGATGCGTCCAGCACCGGGCGAAATGTCATCGGAACCCGTGATGGCCTCCCGGTGTACGCCGCTCGTTGGCGTCTCGACGTTCCGTTTTCACTATTATTTCGCAGCTCTTTATTGCTTCGCCCGGTACGAAATTACCAGTTCTGCCTCTATACATTTTTTATTCATTAACGAGTGTACTTTATTGATATTCAAAGTATGCCGTTAAATGTTAAAGGGTCAAATTTAAACCAATTCCTTAACTCTTTCATGCTTGAGTTTTTTCTAAGAATAGTTTGCTGCAAATTTGAATATTACTAGAGGTTTCGGAGGTTGTTGATGATAAAAACTCAGTTTAAATTTCCAAATTCAAAATAGCGGATTCAACATGGTGGACCAAAATGTAAAATTTTTTCACATTTGAATAAAAATCATTTACTAGAGGTTTCTGAAATGGCTGATAACGAATCTGCAATCCATGTGTTAAAATTCAAAATGGCGGTTCTAATATGGGGAACCAAATTATAAAATTTGTTTGTTCCGTCATTTTTAAATGAGGTTTCATTTTTTGGCTTTTAAGTGAATTTTCGAAATAAGCTTAGAAAGAGCTCAATATCTTAATTTTTATGAAAGTTATACATATTTTTAGCTTCTACCTCATTTTATCAACATTTGAGGAGACATATAAACAAAAGGACAAAACTTACTATAGTGTCAATTTTTTCCTGAAAAACCCTATTCTTTATCTTTAAAATGAGCCTAAAAACATGTTATCGTCCCACCAGGCACGAAAGAGTTAAGCTAATAATAAGTAAAAATAAATATTTTTGTTATTTTTAACTATGTGTGTCGAAATTATTATTTCAATACAAAACATGTGCTTAACATGTTATTTAACTCTACTGTTTTAAGTTAAATTAAGTTGAGTAATAGCATGTTGAGTAATAGCAATGTCGACATAAAGATTGATTAAAAATAGCTTACAAATTCAGTATATATTATTATAATTAGTATATTATAATAATATGTATAAGTATAATTTGACATTACGAATTTAACAGTGTACATATTTTAACGATAGTATATATTTTCATTTATACATAAATGCTTCGGGGTGTAGTCTCCAATGAAACTAGATGGAAATTTTAGTTATTGAAATTAAAATGAAAATAACAAATCGACAAATAAAGAAGCGATAAAAGAGACATTCGGTATTGCGCTTTATCAATTTGCAAAGAATTATTTTCTAACTTATTTAATTTCTATACATTGTGTCTTTCAAGTAAGTTAATTTTCTTTATTTGAATCAGAATTGAAGTCGCCATTGAAAATGAAGAGAATATACATATATCAGATCAACTGAATAGAGAGAGAGAGCTAAATGTAGTAAAGGGAAAAGACGTTTGGAAACTAATGTTATATATTGTACGCCTCTTTTGTGAGTTAAAACACGGTAATTTTATTGCCCGCGCGCGCTCAGGCTAGGCGGTAGAAAATCGCTGGAACGACATAGCCAGTTAATTACGCTAATTAGATGCGGGCCACTTCGTTCAGTATACAGTTATAGTTATCGACGCGCTATTGTTTAACGCGTAATTTCAGCCTCGGTGCGCCGTGATTCATAGCGCGAACACAAATTATTTTGCGTCAAAGCTTTCGATTTGCCTGTCATGCGCCGCGCCGTTTTGTTCGCAGCTCGTTATGGCGAATATCGCGGACCGCGCTGCTTTTATCGCCTATAGTCTCCCTCATCAACGCAAGATCAATATCTAATCAAGTGTCGCGCGGTAGTTAGAACGGACGACCAGAAATCAGTTCGGCCGAGATAAAAAAATTTCGCATCCGACAGGAACGTCAAATAGCGCGGCGATGCTATATAAATATTTTAAATGTAAATTTAAATATAAAACACTTCAATTTTTACAATTTGAATATAAAACACTGCAATTTTTGCAATTTAAATGTCCAGTTACCTATCCGAATGTGAGCATGAAATAGTTATTTGCGATATCGACTCTTTTATAGATGCGCATTTAATTTTCATCGCATTTATCAAATACAGATTCGTGCTGATAACGTGTATTGTTTGTTTTATTTTATTAATGTGTAAGTTTTCAAAATTTGCATTTAAAAAGCTGTATAATCTTGTAAATTAATTAGCAAGGTTGAGAAAGACTTTAATGCAGTAAAATAATGTCCTGAATATACATACATTTCATAAATAGAATATATTTTAAATATATTAAAATATATTTATACTAGCAGTGCCAAGATGTGATATAATGATCAATTTTTAATTTTTTAGTACGAAAATTCAGATAAATTAAACTGAAAAGGTTATATTATCACAGAAAAAATACAATTGGACATAAAGATAATTATTTTTCGTAAGCAAGAAAGTTAGAAGAGTAAATTAACGGATGGAAATTTGGAAAGATTTTAATTAAAAATCCAATTTATTTTTCAATCCCTTGTACTCTTCTTTGTATTCTCTATGTATTCTATACAGAAGATATGTATGTAGGGTAAACCGGGGTATGATGGCCATACCAGAAAAGATGGCCATAGACTGTAATTTTTTAAATAATTGTTAAATAGTGCGATTTTTAAATCATTTTTAAAGAAGATTGATATTTACAGCATTTTACGTGTGTACATTATTCGAAATAATAATATTGTGAATATTATATCATGATTTTACTTTTGACTACCTGCATAGTTTTTCGTGCGTCCACTAAAAACTACTGTAACGTCGGATAAATTACAATTAAAATGTCGTAATCAATATTAGATACATAATAAAGGTATATAAATTGTAATGTAATGTATAATTTTTATTTCTGATTTTACTGTTTTTTTTTTTAATAAATACTGTGATCATCTTTCCCTCACAGTTTGGATAAGATGGCCCATCTGGAACGTTCCCGCTAGATATTGCTTCAACATTTTGAAAAAATAATGCAGGTTTACATATTTTTAATTTAATAAGTTGTAGACAGATAATTTTTTTCACAATTATAAATATTACACTTTGCTACGTGCGGAAAAGCTACTATTATGACTCATTTTGTATGTACGTTTTGTTTTTTATAAATAATATATTCAATGTGTTATAAAAATTAAATTAAACATGTAAAATTACAAGCTTTTTGTTGTTTTCACAAAAGATTACATACAATTTTAATGTGAAATATACATGTTATTTACCCCCCATAATACTATGGCTTTTCCTTAAAAGTCAGATAAGACGGCCAATGCTTATGTTGCAATATTATAATAATACAAAATTTCTGTGAACTATTTTTTTTTTATATCTCAATAGTATTATGTATCTTAAGCTTCAGTGTAGCCGTATGCTGAATGCTATTAAAAAATATTAAAAAATAAAGATATGTTTTTTGCATTTTAAGAAACGGCCATCTTACTCGAGTTTACCCTACAAAAATTGCAGAGAAAATATAAGAACGGTTGAAATTTGTGTGAACTGTTCAGTTACGCAATCGCGTGCGCCTCTGCGTCGACAGAAGAACGATAGAGTATCTCGTACGCGCCCTTAGAGAAATCGATATCCCTACTTTAAGATACGAAGCCTATTCTCGCCGCTGCGAAAATGGAGCTCACCTTTCGTTGCTCGTAAATCCCGGCGAGGTCTTACGAGCCATCGGGAGAACGAAGGAGGCATCGCGTGCGCACGTAGCGTCGTAGAGCGTACGTTACCGAGCACATACGCCGCTCGGCTGGCTCGTATGCGCAGGGAAAGAGAGGGAAACGACGCCGCGGAATGATGGACAAACGGCATCCTCGTCCCGGCGAACAAAGCGAGATCCTTCGCGGTTCCGCGTGTAAAAGTGAACGAAGCGAGGGAAAACGGACCGGATCGCGTTTCTCGTCGGCAACATCGTCGATTTCGCGAAAACAGGTCTCAGCTCTCTCCATTCATTCGCGGTACCCACATAGGCGTAGGACGTACGGGGGATCAAGGGTGTCGGTCGTGGCGATATCCATAAACCATCGAGAACGCCGTCGTTCTCGATGTCTTTCGCAAGAACGAGAGAAAGAGAGAGCGTGGGCGAGCAATCTTCCTATTTGTGATCAAACGATCGGACCCGTATCCCGATCTATATGTATGTGATCCGAGCGCGATCACGCGCAAGCAAACGATGCGCTAACGATATGGCGTCGTTACTGGGCACCAATGTGGAAACCAGGTAAAGTTGAAGGCTTATATAAGGCGCGATAAAGATAATATTTATAAAAGATACGACGGTCATAACGCCATGTGCTTTGCGTTCTATGGTGTCTGGACTAAGGAATTTGCGTAAAGTTGCTGAAGCGAAACTAATCGAAAAATAATTCTTTCTCATACAGTCGTAATCTCGTTCAGAGGTTACAGAACGATATAAGTTACTTACTGCTATAAACATATTTTTAGACACTAATTGGAGACAATCTAAAAGATATTTAAAATGTCGTAAAAGAAGAAAAATAACAAAAAAACATGAAAATTAGAAAGGTATCATATGGCAAAAAAAAATTGCGAGAGATTAAACTAGAAGAATTAAATTGCAAAAGAGTAAATCAAATGAACTAAATTAAATTTCTTTAATCTGTTTCTTCAAGGGAATTTTATGTAACAAGGAAAGTACAACTGGTCGTAAAGAAAACTATTTTTCTTAAGCAAGAGAGTCAGGAGAGCAAATTAACATCAGTGAAAATGATCAGTTGGAGAAATTTTAATTAAAAATCTAATCCAATCTTCTCTCCATCCTGTTCATTTGTTCATCATCACTGTATAAATGTACACACCTACTTGTACGTATTGCACAGAAGTAGAAGAAGTATATTGCAGAAAATTAGATATAAAAATAATTAAACTAACGGAAATGAAATTAGCGCGGCTGTATTTGTCGATTACATTGATTTTAAAAGAGTCCACGTCCTATTTGTCTTATTACTAAATTCGAGTAAGACCTTGGGCCATACACGGATGTTGCACATCACCCTCCACACGGTATTGCAGCACGTAGACGTGGCCGTAATTGCATCAATCAATAAAATCCGAGCGTAAGACCTTCCCTCGTGCTTCGCATGGAAGCTACGCGCGTGTCGAGTTAATATCAGAGGCACTACACTTGGCAGGGATGACAAACGCGGACGGAACGGTCAAGTAGCAAGCGTCAGTACCAGTTCCCCCGTTCGATCGATCGATCTCGCCGGCATCCACAGTGACGACCCTCCTCCCGAGGAGGAAACGAGCGATGTCACGGGGCGCGGGACGCGCCGAGTGTCACGGCGGAGAAACCCGGAACGGACGTGCGTGCGGGCATCACGGGCGGCCGGAAGCGGGTATGCGTGCGTGAAACTCACCGAACTCTCGAGACAGCCTGATGGATTAATACCTTTGTGTCCTCGTTGCGTGCGCGCGTGGCGTAAGTTCAATGCCGCGGCCTGACCGCGCGAGAGATTTACCGCCCTCGCGGCCAAGACACCCACCCTACACGTGTTAATATAATCGCACGGCCGTGCCCGCGTCCGTTTCGCAAATGGACGAAGAAATTGGACCGGGACGGTGTAAATATTTGCGGATAAACCGCGCCGAGATAAACGCGCGTCCGCACCCGCCCACCCGTTTCCCGTTCGCGTCGGCGTTTTCGAGAATAATAAATCTCGTTCCGGTGGCGCTAACGCAGCGCGCGCTCAAGAAAATCAGTCGCTATAAATGGGGGTGACTAGTTTTCCATTGAATATTCATCGAGCAAAAACCATGTCAAATGGAACGAGACGATTCTTTAGGGAGCTACATGTAGGTCTCGCTAAATGAGTATAGATAGCGGTGATTTATTTTTGCGCTCTCATTTGCATTTTATTTCTTCTTGTAATTGATGGAAACTGAATTTGCGACATAATAATGTCCCTTGCGTTTAGAAGTTGAACACTCTCGACACAAATATGCAAATGCAGCTGTACGAGTGTTCTTATCTCTCGATTAATTTGATATGAAATGCGTTTGATGTTTAATGGAAAAACTCGATTTCCAGAGGCGATAACGAAATAATGAAGACTAATGAAACAATGAACGCGTGATGCTAAACGCTACATACTAATTACAAAATAATGGAGCTTTTGTCCAGAATACTGTGTCGCTAACATTAACACAGCATATTTTGTCATTATTGCGATTTTTTATCTTTTCTAATTTATATCAACTTTCAGTTTGATACCGCAATTATACAATTATATTTGATTGTCTCTTTATACATTTTAGTTATTAATTCGTGATTGTCAAATTATGAATGAGAATGTGTGATAGAAAATGTAATTATACTATTTATATATATACGCTACTATAATAAATCTGATTCTTATCTATCCACTTTTACACAGTCAAAAAAGTCCTGCGCAGAAACTTTTGTTCAATGTTAACTGCGACAGAATCATTTCCCTTCCCAAAGA
This sequence comes from Tetramorium bicarinatum, assembly GCA_928718305.1. NCBI lineage: Eukaryota > Metazoa > Arthropoda > Insecta > Hymenoptera > Formicidae > Tetramorium > Tetramorium bicarinatum. Next base: position 5,539,745 of record OV788323.1, on the reverse strand, counting down.
CTATTTCTTCGCCTGTCGTTTATTACGAAACGTATTACTTGTCTCGGTCACAATAGTTTCCCTCCGAATAAAATCTCCGTCTTGCGGTAATAAGGAGGAAACCGATAAGCCTGGCACCGAAATCATTATCGTTTCAAGCAACATCGCCGTCTTTGTACATTCTTCGGGAGGGACGGGTAGGGGGGGGGGCATAAAGAATAGAGATAGGGCCGTAACGAGAGTCGAGATTTCGACGATGACCCGCCGTGGCACGTAAAGGAAAACACAGCCGGATGAAATAGTCGGTGGCTTTTTCCCCTCCCCCGCGGGACGCGGACAGGGTAAAAGGCAAAGCTACCAAAAGCCGGGGCTTTATTGCCTACGAGGCTAGGATCTCTCGTGCGCGGGATGCGAGATTGTTTAGATCCCTCGCCCATAGACCCGGGGATCGTAAGAAGGCCAGGGAGCCTATCTAGGATCGTATACGGCCCGCCCCTCGGATTATGGCCGCGAAACGGTTTACGTCGTCCGTTTTCGTGGCTCGTAAGCGACGCTTATTGTAAACTTGCATGGGACCCGTACAAAGTCCTCCCGCTGGCGTTTTGTCGTACTTACCGAGGATCGTACTTTTTCGGATGATCTGTCTAAAGATTGTACGACACAGTTGTTATCTCCCGCGTGCGCACGCGTGCCACGATGGCGTCTCGCGAAATGCTCGCTGCAATCTCGCGGAAATCATAAGTGCAAATACAGACACGCGAATGTCTTTATTAAAGGTAATCTCGTAGAGCTTTCAATAAAATGGTCTCGCGAATAATTGCTAAGAAAATTGCTCATAAAATATCTCGTATCTTTTACGATTAAACGTTTCATTTTCGCGAAAACGCACGCGGAAATTTGCTATTTGCAAGAAATTTTTAATTAGTCCTAATAAACGGTTGTTTTCAATATTTGCAAGAAAGTTATTTTTTTTATCTAAAATATATCTATTAAAGAAATATTTAATTATATTTATTATTTATTTTAATTTAAATGTTTCTCTTTTAAAGTAAAAAAAATATTTATTTGAAATACAATTTTAATATTAAGAAAAAAGTAATTTTTTTTAATGAAAAAAATAGCTTACTAATTTCTAAAAAATATTATTTAAAATTAAAATTTTTATGTTTTAAAATAAAAATATAATATTTAAGTAAATATTTTTTACGTTTAAGTAAATATTATCTAAAATAAAATAAAAATTTTTATTTACAATTACAAAACCTATTTATTAAAATAAAGAAAACAATACAATAAATAAGCAAGTAAAAGAATTTATTTGCAAATAGCAAATTTTTTTCCATGCAAAGGAACAAATTAGGTGCAAATTGAGTCAAGATTTTTTTGCAACCATTTTTATTTGTATATTTATTATAAAATAATTTTCATTTTGTAAGTATATTTTTATATCATATTTGTATCTATCAAGAAAATTGTCAGACATTCTAATTATTTTCTATGTATACTCCGCACGTGTGGCGATAAAATCAGCAGACGTCTCTCTACTACGAAGTCACTTTAGCCATTGCGTCTGGCGCCACATATATACAATATATATACAAACTGAATAAATAATAAAACTCTGACACGTATCTCGTTCTGATAGAGTCGCTGGATATTCCACGAGGTTCCCCAATTTCACTCCTTTCCTGTACGATTATATGTTATATCTTTTCGTTTTTCTCGGGCTCGATGGAGCCATTACGAAGCTAAATCGTCGGCGAAATCGAAGATACCGGGACGCACGGAAGTGGGTATCGACCTCATTTCCAAGATCGCTGCAGTATTTTCGCATCGACACGACCGCGCTCTCCTCCGGTCTCTTCCTTCCTTCCTCAGCCTTTCTCTCGTCCTGTCTCAACCGTGGTTGTCGATGTAGCAAGAGGAAAGGCGAAACGAAGAGGAGAATGCGAGAACACGACAGGACCCGGTGTCGATTGACTCTCTGGAGAGACGCTTAGAGAAGCGCCGGCCGCCGAGAGATCGAGATTAGAATCGAATTTGCCCGTGTCTGGATCGAGATCGTGCGTGGAGGCGCGGTGGAACCTCGAAACGAAGACTCGGCGGAAAGTCCTTTGACAGCCCCCTCGTCCCGAATCGCGGCATTCAAATCGGCTCGATGCGCAAAATATTCTTCTTTCCCCCTTATCGCTGGCGACAGGGCGTCTGCTCGCGAGAGTTCCGAATCGGCCACTTATCAAAAGTACCCTTACCCTCGCTCCGTTCCCCCCGTCCGCCCGCCCGTATCCTCCGTCGAAAGCACTTCCGAGAAAGTACTTGGAGGAAATATCTGAAAATATCCGCGACGGTCGCAGGCACCGTCGCAAAAACAGGATGCATCGATATTCGCCGAGAACTTGCGCGCCGCGCCGTTCGTTGTAAAGGTCGAGTCGCTCTCTCGCGACGGCGAAAGTTTGCAGCAAGAATCGTTCTAAGCTAAATTCCCCAGTAGCCGAGAAGTATGCGCGAAAGGAGAGTGCGGGGGAGGGGAGGGGGAGGGACCAAGGGGAGAGAAGAAAATGCCAAAGGGAGAGACAGGAAGAAGCGGCCGGCGCAGGATAGGATTCTGTGGCGCAGCATTAAAAGTTGGCAAGTGCAAAGTTTCTTGCGGGATGATCCCGGTAACGGGCGTGCAGTAGCACTCTTAATCCCGTTACCTGCAGCCAATTTTTCTCCGTCCCTTCTTTTTTTCGTTTCCTGATCCTCTCCAGACGCGCCGTCCCCCCTCGCGCCCCTTCCGTCGCAGCGACCTCTCTCTCTCTCTCTCTCTCTCTCTCTCTGTCGCCTTACACGCGAGCTGCTCTCTATGCCGTTTTCCTTCAGCTTTTCTTATCCACGTGCCTGCATAATGCCTTACGCCACTGTTATCCTTTTCCCATTCCGTGCCTTATAGCGCGTTATACCTTTGTTCGTTCGCCACGATACGCGGAAGAACGTGGAACATTTTTATTTTGCCGCGCACGGCGCATATAATACATACTAATGAAGTCGAGATAGTCGTTTCTGGATAACTGTTTGGAAGTGAGCTATGAAAACTTGTGTCTTCGGAGGATTTTTCTAAGTCATTTCTGAACGGACAATTTGTTGACGTTTTTAATTTGCGATATAACATCAAAGTGTCTGCGAACTAACACTGAGAGAAAAATATAGTTACTTTCGGCCTCGACCATAACTTTATAATGTTTCTAATGATAATTATGGTTAACATAATGCTGCATGTACAGCCAGAGACAAAATTATTTGGCACCCTATTAAAATAAAATTTCTTCAAAAATAATATTTCAATAATAACAGCAATACATTACATCATGCATAATTGTCGGTTATACCGTTTGATAGAGCAAAGTTTTAACTTTAAGAATTCATTTTACAAATCGCTGTACGATAATTTTTAACAGAATGAGCAATCGTGTCTATTTGAATCATTTTTTCTTTAACCCTTGATAACTCGGAAGTCAGAAAGCACAGAGATTCATTTGATTCATTTTTTCACATGGAATAGTTAAAAAGTTTCTCAGATTTTTTCTAAACTATTTACAATAATTAAGGGAACACTTGACACTTCTTCAAAAAAATAAGCAAAATTCGAGCAACTGTAACTTTGTCAAAAGTTTTCGAAATCCAAATTTAACGAAAAGATTTTAAAGTTTAAAATTTTCACTTTTGAATAAATAGTATGATATTTAAATTCTTAAAATTTTACTAATTTTTACATACCAAAAATGACGAGCTGGAAAATTTTTCTTGTCGCTTTTAGGCGTGTCACAATAAGTAAGCACAATTCGAAAAAATGTTCAACTATTCCATGTGAAAGATTAAAGTTTTTTTCTACAATTCTTTTCTCTGATAAATTTCTCTTTGTTTTCTTATTTCAGACTTATCAAGGATTAAAGAAAAAATTGTGAAAATAAACATTTTCATTTTGATTGCTCATTAAATTATATAACTCCATTAAAAATTATCATATAGGAATTTGTAAAATGGATTTTTAAAGTTGAAACTTTGTTCTACGATCCATAGTTAAGTTAATCATAATTATTATTAGAAATATAAAATTATGATTGAAGCCAAAAATAACTACATTTTTCTCTCAGTGAATATACGTAGCAAAAATTACGTTTTTTTTTTTAGTATAAATTAATCTCAAATTTTATTGTGACCTTTTACCTTTCAAACATTGTTATTAATTTTGTTCAAGTGCCATTAGTAAATCACCAAATTGCGAATTCTAGTACAATATTATGGAATTTTTCGAATAATGAAAAATAATCTTCCAGATTTTATAAATTATATAAATATACTCTGTTCTCTTGAGCGAGATACAGCATAAGAGAGATTTCTCTCAATAAAATGAGGATCCCGCCATAAATATAGTGGAATGTAATCAAGCTTCGTGGTTTCTGTGATCCTTGAAACCTACTACAAGGCACGTTCCACACCAGGAAATATAAGCCACCCATCCAAAGCAAATAACAACGGATCACACCGGGTAATATTGAAATAAACATTTAGCGTCACGCGTATTCGCCCTGCGTCTGGTTTTATTTTCTTCGGAGTAAAACGGGACGTTTAACGAGCGCTATTATGTGCGCGCAAACACATTGGAGGAAGCATGAATAATTAAAAACTGTAATGCCGTTGAAATAGGCAATCTAACGTGGAAATACTGCGAAGCTGCGCCGTGAAAACTGCGTCACAAAGTAACCGGAACACTTCGGATATAAAGATACAATTTTCTCAACACCGAGTTTGACAAACGACGTGGAAATTATTATTTTGGCGAAAACTAAGAGAAAATCCGTTTTAATTAAGCGTTCTAAGTCAATTAGTGGCAATTAGTGTTGGGCAAGCAATTTATCGCGAGACTGATTTAATTCTCTAGATGTGACAGAAGGATATCGCGCCGAGTTGACCTCCGAAGTTAGCGGGGCTTTAATTGGCGCGATAAATCGGAATGTGGATTATATTTATTACGTTGTTGATTGTTGTGCCAACAATCTGAAAATGCCAAGGCTAATTATTGAAAAACCGTAAACCGAAAATTCCGGAATATTTACGAGCGATACACTCGCACGTTCGCGTAATCTTCGTGAGACTGGAGAGTGGCAAATTCGTATCTTCTGCCCGTGGTAACCCCCTATCCGTTGTAGCCGTACGATCGCGTTGGAGCTGGCGGTTTTAAACTCGGAAGTGATGTCTGACGCAGCTTTCCCATCGGTGGCGGTTCACTTATCTGATTCTACCTTTTCCGCCATCGTGGGATAAAAGTATCGGGCTAGCCCGGCTACGTAAAAGACGTAGGAAACGGGTACTTGAAATCGAACAAAGGCTTTCACAGTAAATGGCACCGCGCGTCTATACCTGCTTGAAAAACCCTTCCTTCGGCTATCCCTCCGATTACGCGCCGTTCGGAAACTTCTTTACGACGGATCGAGGACGGCGACGCCCGGAACTCGCTCCGAAACGGCGACTTCCCAGTCACGAAATTGGTGAAGTAGCGCTGGGAAAGCGCGTACTCGCCCGAGACTCTTTCAACAAACATGAAAACACTCTGTGGATTTAAGTTTTATAGCTCCGTGACATTCAATTCGGATAGGTGGGACATCAGATCTCGGCACATTATCCATTTTTAATGCATACGCTGAAAAGAATTCTAGTCAAAAACGGACGAATCAGCAAATCAGGTAGGATTGATGAGATATTCTTGTTATTGTAATAGAAATTCTGGTTATTATAATAGAACTCAATAACTTTGTAACTTATAATAACCAGAATTCCTATTCTGGTTAAAAACGGACGAATCAGAAAAATCTTGTAGGATTGATGAGATATTCTGATTATTGTAATAGAAATTCTGGTTATTATAATAGAACTCAATAACTTTGTAACTCATAATAACCAGAATTCCTATTCTGGTTAAAAACGGACGAATCAGAAAAATCTTGTAGGATTGATGAGATATTCTTGTTATTGTAATAGAAATTCTGGTTATTATAATAGAACTCAATAACTTTGTAACTTATAACAACCAGAATATTTCATCAATTCTACAAGATTTTTCTAATTCGTCCATTTTTAACCAGAATTTTTTTTCAGTGTACATACCTTGAAACTGTTTTCGCAGTTGCTTTCAAATTATAAGCGAATATAAAGGATGATTAAGTCTCAGAGATAATAAAAATTTAATTTTCCATTTCGAATGGGTTTACACATTAGCAAAGTTTCAATCTTGAATCTTAGACAAGAAGAGAAGTGGCATTATCAAGAAAATGAGCCAAAAGAGATGCTTGTTGTCTAACTAAGCAGATAATGAAGGGTCTCATTTATAAATCTAAGCGAATTTAAGAAATCAAGAAATCAAAGAAACAAGAGATGAAATAACGTCCGGCGCAAAACGCGGTCCTCCGGAAAGTCGGTTTGGATAAAATTTAAGTGCGACAGGCGAATCTCACGCGTGCACTCGCAACAACATGGCATACGAATCTGCGAGCTTATGGTACCGTCTCGCACGATTTATGATTTTTCCCTCGACAGCAGAGGAAATCCCCTCTACAGACCGAAATATGATTCCACTACAGCGCGTGTCGTTGCATTAATATATGGTTCTCTATTTTTCCGAGCGCCTGCCGCGAACGCACGCAACGTGTCTCCTAAAATATTTTACTCGTTTGTACGACTAGAAAGCAAATGAAGTGCATAAATGTGACATCGCGCGCGCGCGCGCGCGCACATATGTGACGACGACGTGTCGCCGGTTTCTAACGTTAAAGCGAATAAATTGGGTTAACGGCATTTGATGCATAATAATTATTGCCCCCGCAACGCGTCGTCGAGCAAATTACCCGGGCAGGAAGACCGGGAAGGAAGTTGGCGCGTCTGGCAGAAGGAGACAGGAGATAAGGGAAATGAGAGAAAGACGAGGCTGATCAGCGCGTTGTAATTTAAAAAGTTCCTTCGTCCCCCGTGAAATTGATAAATCGCGCAAGGCGACTCTTGCCTTCTCGTACCTCTCCTCATCTCCAACTCCTCTTCTCGCCCCCCCTCGTGACGGGTCTTCGGGCGGGTGCAATCAAGGATAATCTGCCTCTAGGAGTAATAAGTTGAAAAGTCCATTTTTCTACGGTTCCCGTCTTTCGCGATGTGACTACCTCGCGCATTACTCCCCGCGCGATTGCAGCATCTGCGATTTCTCTAATTTCACGGAACGAAGCTTAAATGATTCCTTCAAAGTTTTCCTCCTCCCTGCGCCGCCGCGGCGATCCCAATTACGCGGTTGCGATATCGTGTACCGAACAAACTTACTGGCATCAACGTGTAACGTATGCGCGTATTTAAGAGCAGCGGGATGTAAATATAAAGACGTCCTTTCAAGAGCACAACGCAAAACCTTCTCACAGAAAGAATAAATATATTCCGGTTGAAACTTTGAATTACACTTGAGTGTAAAATAATATAAAACTTTCAGTTCTTTGTTAAAGAAGTACGAGTTTAAACAATTGGAATTTTTACTTTATTTGCTGCAATTTGTACACTGAGAAAAGTTCTGGTTAAAAACGGACGAATCAGAAAAATCTTATAGGATTGATCAAATATTCTAGTTATTATAAGTTATAAAGTATTGAGTTGTATTATAATAATCAGAATATTTTATCAAACCTACGAGATTTTTCGGATTCCTCCGTTTTCAACCAGAATTTTTTTTCAGCGTATAGCTTGTTTTTCAGATTATGCAGGTAATAAATTGACAATAATAAATATAAATTAATAACATTTTATTTTCTCCCCGCTCGCTGAAACGTAAATTCACACGTCTGCGTATCGAATCCGAAAATCGATCCGTGTTTTTTCCAAATGGTATACTCCCTCTAATGCAGAATACAGGGCGCTCTATGGATAAAGGTACCACGAAGACGTTTCCTCGTGGGTATTAGCGTCATCCCTTTGCCGAAGATTGATGGAGGCGGCCTGACAGAACCACCCTCCGGTCTTCTCTGTTTGCACGTCCCCCGCCGTCCTGTCGCGCCATCCTTCTTGCATGAAAAAAAATCACCCTCCTTCCTTTCGCGGCCAACGTCCTTTCCTATAAATGGTTGTAGTCCATGTCGATATTTATTACGGAACTGATCGGGATAGGCCGAAGATACTAAAGGATATTAGATGAAAGTTAAGGTACAGCTGGCGAAGTGTTTGATATTGCGAGGGAAATTGCAAAGGGATATCATCAGGCATAAAACGTAATGTATAGCGAAGAAAAAAAAATTAAATAAAAGACCAGTCGCACATATCGAGCGAAGGGATGGAGGAGGGATCTCTAGTATTAAACTTCAATAATTAAGCTCTGCAGCACGCTGATGTCATTCTTTATCGGGCTTTATTATTCTTTCACGAGCGACGTCATCATCCACTTCCAGTCTTTAGGAGAGACGTTTATATCGCTCATAAATGAAGATACTCAATGCCACGCAAAATTCCGCCGTGTTTCCATTCCGTGCGTATTCGCATTGTATGACAGTTGTTACTTATTTTATCATATTCGCATTGTGGTAGGCTGATACGGTGAAACCTGGGGCAGCGGTATCGCACCGCGCGGTGCAACGTACCGTGAATCAAAATGCACGTCTGACTTATTGAACGCAAACTTGTTACGAGAATAACTTTAGTGCGTGATACGGATTCGTGCAGTCCTACAGACGTTAGCCGTATCTATAAATACATCAGGCACATTTCGCCAAATTTATGGCAAGACCGTTCGCGGAATTTCAAAAGTCAGATCTCCAACGGCGCGATACGCTTCCGTCTTTCTGACGGCGTGAAAAGTGGATTTGTCATCTCGCAGGGGGCTCGCTAAATTTTCCAGAAACTCACCCATCCCGCGGAATGTACAGGCGCGCGTGAAGAACCTCGCGCGCTCTCACATGTCGAAATGTACGTATCGATGGGGGTATAAAGAGGTGTATGGTAACCATCTCTCGTGAGGAATATCGATTGGACGGCGAGCATTATACGGACCTAGTTACGTTCGGAATACGATATTAGTACGGACACGGGTATCAAGATAAAGATCGAGCCAATGCTTTCATTTTTCTTCGTTAGAGCGTACATCAATTGTGCCACGTATTGACTGACAATTATTTATTGCACAGGTAACAATCTTCCTGCCCAAGATAAAACTTTAAAGACGTTTCCGAAGGATATTAAAGATCCAACAATTTATTTAAAAATAAATGCTTCAGAAATGTGTGAACAATTAATATTTAAATATAGAATTAAATTTATTAAGTTTGGATAATACACAGGATGATTTCTAATTACATTCCGAAAATGGAAGATGTAGTCCCTTAGATAATTTTATGAAGAAAAATTTACATACACTTTTGTCATCAACGGCTTATTGTTAGTTCCGGAGATATAAAGTGCTAAAAAAAATTATACTTTTCAAACTCTCGAAAATATTTCCAGTTCTCGTGAAAATTATTGCGCGTTAGTGGTGATTAATGAGCTATTTTTAGCGATTGAAAAATGGTCTCTGGTATCATCGATGGCATACATACAAGCGCTTATTGAGATCGAGAATTTTTTACAGAAAAAAATGATGGGCCATTACAGAAAAAACTATTTATTTAATCAATAAGCGAAAAGTAGTGAGATTACGTGATAAAAAAAATTAAGTGTTAAAAATTACTATTTCTACATTAAAAAAAAATTCTAGTTAAAAACGGACGAATCAGAAAATCTTGTAGAATTGACGAAATATTCTAGTTATTATAAGTTATAAAGTATTGAATTCTATTATAATAACTAAAATTTCTATTATAGTAACCAAAATATTTCGTCAATTCTACAAGATTTTCTGATTTGTTCGTATTTAATCAGAATTTTTTTCCAGTGTAGCCATAATATATCCCTCTGCTTTTTGTCTTGTGTTGAATAATATAATCGAAAGTATTCTGAATTGCCTATTATGATTCAGGAAAACTCGTACCTTGTAACAACATTAATTATCGAAGCAAATAAAAGAACAATTGGAAACATTTCTGAAATTTCAAAAAATATCATTTTTTCGTTGAATATTCTGTATCTTCAGAACTAATTATGACAAAAATGTAAGTATTAATCAATTATCATTTTATGACAAAAAATTGGAAAAATTCTATTTTCTCAATATCACTAACGTTATTAAATAATAACGAATTCCTTTGCCATTTATAATTAGGAATAGTTTTCCAGCTCATTGTCTGTTTAAAGCTTTCACGAATATTTATTTAAGCAGGAGGGCGATTTTATTACTTTCCAAGTTATTCCCGCATGAGTGAGATTTTATTGCTTCTTGAGTATTCGACAAATATTTACGCTTCACGCGAGTCTAATGAAACCGAGCCACGAAATACGAGCGTGGCCGAATGTCCGGCTTAATAGTTTCATAGCCATAGCGTGTAGCTAAACGTAGCACGTAGTCGACGAGTGCGAATTCAGGTACATATCGGTGACGTAAAGTGCCGCGAGCAAACAGGGAGCAAATGGGTTAATGGGCTTTCTGAAAACGGCCGGTTACAGGGAATTCCACGTTTCTGTCAGTAGTTAGACGTTCACCCTTCCCTCCTCCGTTCTCGCAATAGCTTAATTTGTGCCTCTACCACACCATACCTTTATTTCCCTCCCCCCTCTCTCTCTCTCTCTCTTTATTTCCTTCTCTTTTATCTTACGTCCTTCCAATTACCCGGTTTTGCTCTGTCGTCCTGTCATGTGTGCACATATAACTATATTCATTAATCGATCTGAAAGGGAGCCCATTCTCTGTTTATTCCCGGAAGTTCCAACTGTTCGTTCAAGGAGGACCGTGCCTCGTTTAACCTCGATTCGCCTATCGGGCTAGAGCATCCCACCGATTAAACTCGTCGAACAACCCGACCGGAGAAGGTCGAAGTTTCGGCAGTTTGCGTATATCTTCCATAGGAGTACTAAAGCGAAGCTTCTTTCCCGGCTAAGCGGACGTTCGTGAATCTGTCGGAAGCACTGGTGAGCATAGTTGAGGTCACGAAGACATAAACTCATTATAACCAAGTGTACTGTTCAACGTTACGTCAGAAATTCTGTTTTATAATAAGATAGAGAATAAAGAAAAAAAACTGCAAACTCCAACGCACGAATTTATATAAATAAAGCGAATTAGTCATTAAAAACTCTCCTAAGCATCATGTTATTTCGGAGGACAACAAAAAAAGGACTTGAAATATAATTCTATTATTCTATTACTCTGTCACAATAGTGTCTTTACAGAGACGCAATAGAGGCGAAGAAACGCAGTTACGAAGGCAGCAATCTAGTCAATCGAGTCAATTGAGCGGACGAGCTTAACCGCGCTGGAAACACGAAGTGGTTGCCGGCGGTACGAGGACGGGCGCGGTGCGGAAGAGGAAAGGGAACGGGGGGCGGGACGAGGCAGGGCAGACGGGCCAGGAATTTATCATTTCGTAGTTGAAGTGCCGTAGTGGCGACAAGGCTGAAATTGCAGTATTTGGGAGTCGAGTGGAGGCTCGAAAGGAGAGGAATGGAGTGGAGATTGGGGGAAAGGGCGACAGGGGATAGAGGACAAGAAGGAGGCAGGCTTACGTAGGAAGTACCTGGGCTGTGGAAAGAGATGGGAATGGGGGAGAGGGGGGGCACCTGGGGAGTGCAACGGAAGCAGCGAACGCTAAAGAGAAAGAGCAAGCGCGAGCGAGAGACAAGGACGGAATTATTAGGGAACACGGTGGAATGCTGCTGGAAAGAGAGAGAGAGAGAGAGAGAGAGAGGGGAGGGGGAGATTCGACGGAAACAAGCTGCGATAGTAAGCGACGATTCTCTGGTAGCCACTCACGTCACTCCCCCTCGCCTCTCGTCAACCACCCCCATTCGATGTTCCTCTCTTTTGCTCTTTGCGCTCTGCTGACAGTAGTTGCGGCCCGCTACTAGTCAGCCTGGCCGCGTGACTGGCTGACTACACCGCTGCCTACATCACTACCGCACTGCGACAATTTGATAGCTCGATCGGAGACTGTGAAGCATATCCTCCGGCTTTGTTCTCCGTCTCCACCTTTCTCCCGCTTCCACTTCCTTCGTTTTCCGCTATCCCTCCCGCTCTATTTGTCCAGTTCCACGTACCAATTTCAACGAAATTGTTGCACTTGCGTCATTCAACTGTTGCAACACCATTAGGCACCTTCCGCTGCAATTTCACGATGCATATGCGTCTACAGAGAAATGTTCGCTTTTGGGTACTACGAGAGATAGAAAGAAAAGAAGAAAGAGAGAAAGAAGAACGGAGAGAGAGGAAAGGAGGGATGATGACGTAAACGATGAATTGTTATGGCATTGAGTTATTTACGATCCAACCGCGTGTCGAATATGATAGGTTGTCAGCGCGGAAAAATACACTACGAATGGTATCACATTTCTTGACATGGTTCTAATTATCTCAACGTTCTTCAAATCCTAAATCTCTTGTGTAATGTACGCATTGCACAAAACTGCAGATATAGAATATTGTGCCTGAAAAAATTATTTTCAATATCTCAAAATTTTCGATGATTAAAATCGTAATTTATTTTCGCAATTATTTTTACGATCGAGAACACTTTTCGAGTGCTTTCGATCGAAAGCACTCAAATCCGCAGGATATAAGCTCTGACAATGAACAACGTTACCACGCGAAAGGAACGGCGGCCGCCTGCGCGGGGTTAACACTCGACCGAATAGGATTAGAGAACGATAGAATTCCTTATTCACGATCGAATATATCTGCACCCGTCATCTTCCAAGAATCCCAAGTTCAAGATATGTGCGCGATATATATATATATGCCGCCCACGTCATGATGGGGTGGGGAAGGGGGCAGAGAGGGGGAGCGTCAATAACCCGGCCGTTTCACAAAGGGACGCGACGGCAGGATGAATCGTCGAAGAGGCACGACGCCGATGCCTTTACCGAAGCGAGGCACCTCGAGGCAGTGCTCCTTCCAGGCCACGCCCCGGATGCCTTTGCCTACCTCGTGTCAATGGGGACGAGGGCCTTATTAGAATCGACGGTAATTCGACGACGGGGAAGTTTGTTGATGAGGATTCTAGCTACAGGCAGTCGTTCGGAGCCGATGTCGGTGCTGCGAAAGGGGATGATAGCGTCCTCGCTCGAGAAATGTTTTGACATTATAAACATCTATTAAAAAGCTCTAAGAAGGAGAGCAAGAACTTACTACACCGAAAAAGAAATTCTAGGTAAACTTATAAGATGTATTTAGTAATGCAATTTTTGAAATAGTTGTTATTATCAAATATAATAGTAATAACAAAACGTTTGATAATAATTACGATCACTTCATTTTTTTATAACATTATTTTGTTGTAATGACCTATATGTTTAGTTGAAACTATTTCACCAAGGTTCTTGGTAACTTTTATCAAGACTGGAATATTATAACCAATTATAATCAATCTTTTTTTTCAGTGTATAAACAAACGAGTTGCAGCTGTGACCACTAATCGTTTCGAGAAATCCTGAATAAAATAGATACATACTTTTTATTTTCTATATTATTATATTAATATATTTATTCTTAAAAAACATACATATGTTTAATATTTCGTTAATCATATTTCTATTTATCACCATTTTCTTGCATTCTTTATCACGTTACTATACGTTCCAATAAATCTAATAATTACTTTTAAGAAACGGTTGATATATTTATCGTTTTCCTAATTTATCGATCGATTACGCGGCTTATCGTACGTATCAGTTTATGTTAGTTGAGAATTCTTGCGGATTTGGAACAAAAACTTAAATCTCCAAGGAGAGATGCTACCGTTGAGAGCACGAAGCTTCGAAAACTCATCGAGTTTAGGTACATAGGTGCAACGTACTACATTTCCGCAACTTTGAGCAAACTCTGATTGCTGCACGTGCTTTTCCTAATGTGCTGGGCATGCCTGTCGCTTTTCCTGCTTGCGAATTTCCACACGCCAACGACTGTAGAGTTTCGGTAATAAGTCGAAAGATTAATCGACATACTTGCGCAACACTCTTGAGATTTTTGCGTGCAGATAAGTTAACGATGCAACAGCGTCATTAGCTTTTTAACAAACTTCTCGATGTTATTAGCGACATATGTTCGTCGCGCAAGAGTCGAAAAGTGTAATAAAGACTATCGGGGAGTGGGACACCGTTAACGCTTATCTTCGAGGCGCTCTGACGGTCTCATTAATTTTACGAAAACCCCCCGCAAGAATCTCGCAGAAGCCTCCGTTGTTTCCTCGGCTATCACAACACTCTGTCACCCCTTCACACTAGATTCCCCCATTATTAACGTCACAGCGCGGTCCGCCAGAGTGAAGTACACAAAACGCAGGCAACCTGAAGCCCAGTGACAGGATCCATTAGAAGCGGTTTACTTAGGTCCTTCAAGATTAGCCTGCCGTCTCTCCCCCCCCCCCCCCCCCACTTGCGGCTTCTCGGCTCTCTTTATCTTTCGCGACACCTAACACTTCGATTTTAGTACTTACGTCAAATATAAAAAGTTTGATGGTATTTATGAAAGAGGTACAAATTTGGACTGAAAAAAAATTTGGGTTAAAGACGGACGAATTAGAAAATCTTGTAGGATTGATCAAATATTCTGGTTATTATAATAGAACTCAATATTTTATAACTTATAATAACCAGAATATTTGATCAATCAATCAAAAGTATGAATTTTATCAGGGAATGGCATTTTCAATAAAACAGCAGACACAAATCTCTTCGTGATGAACTAATAAGAAAATATAAGCTGCGAAATTTAGCCGTTTTTAATCTACTTTTTAAAAGAAATTTCTCATACTGAAAAAAATTCTAGTTAAAAACAGACAAATAAAAAATCTTCTAGGATTGGTTAAATATTCTGGTTATTATAAAATATTGAATTCTATTTTTTAACCATTCACAACAATTCTAATTTTAAACCAGAATTTTTTTCCAGTGTGAAAAACTTTTTTAAAAAAGTAGATTAAAAACGACTAAATTTTGCAAGTCACAGCTTATATTTTCTTAGTTCATATCACGAAGAGACTTTGTGTCTGCTGTTTTATTGAATATGCCGTTTCCTGATAAAATTCATACTCTTTCGATGACGCGTGTCTTGACGCGATACCTTCGACTGCTGCGGAATTTGAAACTTGGCGACACGTGGCAGGTAATTTGGTATCGCATAATAATGGAGCAAGGGAGAGCTCGGAGAAGCCGCGTCTCTCTCCTCCTCTACCTCCGCAGGTGCGTTGCGGCGTAAAGTCCCCGTTTACAATGAGACGCTTTAATTAAAAGATTACGTTCCGCGTCTCAAGGTAACTCCGTCCTTACTAATTCTGATGCACGTAGTGCTAATCCCACCAGTTCTTCATTAAAGTCGAACGACCGTCTATCTTTTTTTTCTACGACGCTTTTTCACGACGCCCGTCCGGCTGCAATTCGTTATTGCGGCAAACAGTCGGGCGTATTTCCTACATTCCTCCACTCGTTATCCGTCCAGCTTTAATGCCCGCGGTGAATTGTCCGCGTTCACGCCGATCCGTTCGAACGATAATTATGATACTACCCCTTGTGACGGATCTCGGCACGGTCCGTGCCCTCCCAGGAAGAGCGTTTTACGCAGCGCGAACGCGTTAAAAAACCTTCCGGTCTGCCATGAAGATTGATGATCGAGCCCGCAGCCGACGGGCTGCCCGAAGATTCGCTCGGCAAACTTTTTTTTATTCCTCCCCTCTTTAATAGGTTACGTCACTTGGGGGAACGAAAACGCCCTGGGTAGCACCCACGGCACAGTTGGCCTCGACGACAAAAGAAAAGGACGGACCTCAACCGTGTGGAGTACGGATAGTACCCTCCGGTACTTACCGCGTTTTTTCGTCATTACCCGTCGTCGTTACAGGCAGGATAAGATCGTGAGTCGAGTTAGCCACGTAAATTGGCTTAAGGGATTTGCGTCTCGGTACGCTTAATAGTGTGTGTCGTACTCGACGTTTGTGCCGACGGTCAGAAATCGCCGTCTGCTTCGATATTGTATACATGTGCATCGCTGTTAACGTTTGCCGGTAGAATCCCATGAGCAGGAATCGATCGTGATTTTACGAGATTGACTATTTCAAGGCGACCAGTGTGTACATTTTTCTATTTTATTTCTATTTGAAGCATATTTAATTATTCTTGTGATGGAAGAGAAAATCGTGCCCTGTACGCATATAGAAAAGTTTATAAATTCGCAGAGAAGTAAAAGTAATTTTAAAGATGAAGAAATGGAGCACTGGTATTTAATAAGACTCAGAAATTAATAATTTAGAGATGTAAATGTGAACTCCCAAAGTTAAAATTCTAACGATTTTAAACAAACCAATAATCAAAGATACAGCAATTTAAAATATTTCAAATAGATCTAGAATTTGAAAATTGAAACATAGTAAAATCGTTCGAAAGATTAACAAGCGGAGTTCTAGAACTCTTGACTGGAAAATACTATCTGAAAGTTTCATCGATTGGAAGTAATCGTAAGATTATATAACTATTTCGATTTCTATAAAATATATAAAATATATATATTTTGTATATAAAAAATGTATTATTTATGTTCTTACTCCGACACTTTAAAATTTCCTTAAAGATTTATACGCTAAATTAAGAAAGATAGTTTTTTCAATGTACATAAATGGGAATCCTAATCATGGCGTTTAGTTCTGTCAATAGGTAAATAATTGAGCAATTAAGACAAAGTCGTTACACTCATAAGAAGCGAATGCGTCATTTCGATCGATCGGCCTGTTGGCGCGGTGTGGGTAGAAGATTGAGATATTTATAAAGGCAATCCCTGTGGACGCAGCATGGGGAAGAGGATATAAGCCCCGGTGGATGAGGATTAAGGGTGCGTTTAAGGGCTGTTTACGGTTTTGCGGACGCCACGATATCAGCCTGCGCGTATAAGCCGCGGTGCTGCGGAATTTCGGATCGTGGTTTATGGATAGCTTGGAATAGGAACGGGAAGCCTAACAGGCGGAAGATAAACCTTCGCTGCTTTAGTAGATTGCATAAGAGCGTACGATCGATGTGTCTATAATTTACGTTAATTCGTAATGAGATGTTAATGCATAATTCCTGCAAAGACAGTTCACCAAAGTCAAACCTTCCTAGGAGATTGCATAAATATTAAATACAAAATAGTATAATAGAATCTTACATTTGCGATTATATTGCTCCAATTCTTCAGTGAGCTTTTCAAATTAAATTTACATATCTCAGCAGAAATACAAACTTTGAATCACAATGCGGATCAAGATTTTTTAATTATGATTTCGTTTTTTCGATATCAACAATATCATTAATGTTGCAGTTTTATTTTGAATTCCAAGTAGTTTCGAGAGGAAAACGAAATATGTAATTCATCACTTTTTATTATCGTTACTGTCTGAAATTGCTGTAATTTTCGTTATACAGTTCTTTCTGAAATAGCCTGGTAATATTTTCTGCTGCGGCTACATTCAAATATGTTAGTCATACTAAACTAATATTTGTCCTGTCTACTATATTTGTCACGAGATGGTTTGTCGCGTTATTTTTCTACTACAAACCGGACACGCATGTCACATCAGTAATTCCCGCGAAGCGTTACACACACGCACGCTCTCACGCAGCGCGGAGTATTCTAACATGCAATATTTATTTCAGAATTGGATTTTTTAACGAATCTAAAATTAATGTTTCTTTAACAACAATCTAACTAGAATGATTTTAAAAGTTGTATTAATTAATTTACAAAATATAGAATCACACAAATACAGAAATAGTGAAGTCGTGATTTTGTTTTGATATGCGTGGATTCGCTGATTGAATAAAAAATGTTATAATTTCATTTTGTCGTATACATATACTACGCGAGAGAGGAAAACATATCGAATCGATGTCAGAGGAAATGCAACCTTATTAATTCCATTCTTTTCCCTTGCCAAATTAACTTCACTCTGCAAAGTTTCCTTCAGAAAATAAGTTTAACAAATATGCTAAATCGATATCGGGCGCATCCGAGTCTGCACCGTTGCAACCTGTCAACTGTCGTGTTAAACAACATATTACAAGGCAAACCTGCGACTAACTACAATCTCTCCTGGGGTCGACACGGCATCCCGCGCAACCCAACTTTCTCATGATTCGTGCTGACAGCAATCTATTTATCCGGTGACTGACGACTCTTCGAGTCGCTGCAATTTTCAAACCGCACTATTGATCGTAATTTACAAGCATGAATCTAATCTCGAAACGGCGAGCAAAGCGACGAAGATTAATTCGAGCGCACTGCATATGATACAAGTTACTGTATCAATTGAATCTTACGTGTACACTTTAAAAGCAATTGAATTAAATATTAAAAATCAATATTCTCCGCGCTCTTTCAACTCTCTGAATTATATCGATCGATTTCTCGGTATTTCTAAATTCTAAACGTCACAGATAGTGTAAAACAATTTAACACTTTCCATTTATGCACGCACGGGTATTGCAATCTCTTTGATTTCTCTGCGCAGCTTAGTGTTTAGCAGCTTAGTATTTATTCTCTCTACACCAGTAGCTTTCTCCGCTCGTCTAAAATCTCTCAAACATGTCATACCGTAATCTCCATTGGACACCTGTACACACAGCTCAGGGCTACGTGCGTTCGCGTCTGCAAACGCGCACCTCGATCCGTTAAGGCGCTACCGTACATGCAGATGCATCCGGGATATTTGTGTTGATACGCTTCTCGTCGCATGGGCTTTAATACCAGCAACCGAGAGCGTGTTCCGAAAGGGAATAGGTCGTCGGGTTCTTGAAATTGAGTTAGGTTAAGGATGGGCTGGTATTCAGCGAGCAGTGTCCTGGCACGTGTCGCAAGACGCTCTGAGACTGTAAACACGATCGTAATGATTTAAGTCGTTCGCTGTTTGTACGTACTTCTCTCTCTCTCTCTCTCTCTCTCTCTCTCTCTCTCTCTCTCTCTCTCTCTCTCTTTCTCTCTCTCTCACTCTCACTCTCTTGCTCACTCTTACTCTCTCTTTCCCATAGCGACATTGCTTTAATCTTTTCTCGTTCTTCTTCATTTATCACAGTCGCCGTTAATCTATGAAGCTGCTGCACGTGTTTCTAGAATTCCCGACGCGATAATTGAAACATTTCTAGCCCGATTAAACAATGTTCCGCATTATCCGGATTGCGGTATTGTTATGTAAAGTATAGCGATACACGTGATACCGCATGAGAATGAAATTCCGTATTATTACAGATAGTTGGCCGCAAATTTGTCAAAGTTGCATTTTGAATCGTAATCCAAGGCGAAATCTCGAAGTAAAAGCGGAGAAAGATTTAATGTATACTTTAGAGGAAGAAAAAGTCTGGAAAAGTATAAGTAGTAGCAATGAAAACAAGAAACTTTGTAAGATCCCAAAGACTGCTTGTATATCCTACAGTTGAACAGCAGCGTTAGGAATATCGGGTACTCTCTTATCCGAATATTCGAAAAGCGCTACTTTACTGTAATAAATATTCGACAGTTGGTCGAAACTTTTATATACAGGGTGTTTCTTAAAGACCGCCCACTAATTACATAACGTTATTCCTTATCAAAAATTGAGTCGGAAAGTCCTGAACCATTTTTTTTCTATAATACTTAATAAAACAGTAACTATTGAATAGAATTAATCCAATCAGCATCATTCTTTAGACGGACATATATCAAGAGCTGCGCGTTTAATAGTATGCGTGGCAAATTTAATAGCAAAGCGCTCACGTTACACTACCACGCGCGTGGCTTACTGATACATGTCTGTTTAAAGAATGATGCTGATTGCATTAATTTTATTTAATAATTATTGCTTTATTAAGTAATTGTAAAAAGTATTGTAAAAAAAAATGATTCAGGACTTTCGACTCAATTTTTGATAAGGAGTAACGCTATTAGTAATGTAATTAGTAGGTGGTCTTTAAAAAACACATTGTACATACAATGTATACGTATGTACATTTCTTATTTTTTTTACTTTCATTTGAGATGGATTTGCAGCGCGCAATCGTGCGCGTGCATGTAGTAAAATATTCTGCTGATTTCGTCGGCTATGGCGCGTCCTAGTCACGTGAATCGCCCAAGGCCGATGGTCGGATGAGGGTGGATCAGCAAGTGGACGAGTAACAGCCAGCACCAGTCGACTTTGCAAAGTGAAGCGCGTGCACCGAAGTGCAGGGCCACGTGCCGAACGTATTTCGATCTGACTGGGAAAAAGGGAAGAGACCAGGACGGGAAGCGAAGGCATCGCGACGACGGGCAACACAACCACACCCTGCGGACCCGCTAGATCGATAGTCACAACCCTGCTAGAGCAGAGAGAAGAGAGATGGAGAATGGGTCGCTTGAGAGAAAAAGAGGGAAGGAAAGGAGGAAGGATGAGACAAATTGCCAAGAGATCTCACCACGCTATCTCCGTCCCGTTTCTTTCTTCCCTCGCGCGTTTTTCCTTTCTTCTCCCCTTCCTAGGTTCTCCTCTACCTCTACCCCGATCGGTTACCTGCCGCCCACGAGCCGCAATGTCGCGGCCGAGTCTTTTCCGACGTCTCTCCGACGCAATCCGGCGCACGACTTCATCGTCCATCGATGATTTCGTGAGAGCGGAATTTATGGCCACCTTATACTCGGGGATGCGCGCGAGATCGTTAATGGATTCGCGATCCAGCGCGACGCTGTTATCGGTTTTATATCGCGCGCCGGATAATCTTGTCCGCTGCTGTTTTATAGGCGGCGAACAATTTCCACCTTCGCCGAGAACAATCGTTTGCTCGGCGGCAATTTGCGTAATTGGAATTTATATAATTACATTGCAATAATGCGATTGCTTCCTCCCCCCTGTGCACGCGGATTAAGTTATCATAAAATGTTACACCGAATTTCCTACCTCGAGTATACTTTCCAATTACGCAATGCGATTACGCTCTGCCGTAATAAGAACTTCCCCGTCCCTCGCAAACAATCGTTTTCAGGGGTTTACCTTTTTTTTCCATGCTGCGCGAAAACTTCCCTGACAACACAATCTCCAAACGACTATCCGTTTATCTTTCTCCCGCGTTTTATATCTCGTCTTCCTTCTTTTTGCATTAACGTATTTTTTTTTCCTTCAAACAGCAATTATATCTCAAAATAAAACTGTATTATTTCTGCGTCGTACTGGAATATTTATAATGATTGATAATATTATCAGAATCGTGGCATGACAATTATCATTGTTGTAATTATTCTCCTCGCGGACGTAGTAATCTAAAATTTTTCATTTCGAGTTTGATTTCGATTTATTTCAATTGCACGTTCAGTTTATCAATTTTGCCTATCGTCATTTGGTATTAAAGACCCAGTATGCATCTAGGAAATTTAAGGTTTACCTCAATTATGATATACGTATGCTTTTGTAGATCAACCAGCTTGCCCTTGCATTTACATATCTATCTCTGCGCTACTCATCACACAGCGTTTCTACAATGTAATCTTGCAGCCTAATTGTTGCAAGAATGACAATTCATGCTTGGAACTTGTGCTCGGTTAGTCACGCTCGCAGAAACGACAAAGCGGAATAGCTCGGTGAAATGCAAATTAGAGTAGTTAAACTGCGATCTCTCTCTCTCTCTCTGCTTGAGGAAGATTTGAAATGATAGTAAGCATCTTATTAGTATGGCACGATTAGAACAAGCGAGGATATAGATAGATGAATGCGACAATTTAATATAATATATATATATTGAATTGAATGCTACATATAGACATACATATACAACAAAATACACACACATGTACATGTGCTTAGAATGGAACGGAAGCTCAGTGAAAAGAGCTTTCATAGCGGGGACATCGTGACAGGATGGAATAACATACGTCCGTCGCATTGATGAATTTCGGCGATTAAATTGCGCCGACCATAACGCTCGTAAAAAGAAATTACGTAAGCCATTACGCATTCAAATTAAATTCGAGAAAAATTTAGTGCACGTGACATTTCCGTTGGAAATAACGCGCTTCGATCGCGCGTACGTACACGTGCGGTGTATCTTTTTACTTTTAAATGAATGAACGGCGGAATGCCGCGGCGGAAAAGAACGCCTGGTCAAGCAGGGACGAGTTTAAACAAACGTTGTCGCGCCGGACGCCTCGCAAGAGGAACTTACGAATATATATTTCTGAAAGCTCATTTACGTAAATGTTATACAGGTGCTCCCGGTGTGAATACAAAATAGAAATTACGTGACGCAGCGCAAACAGTAACGACTCGGTTCGCATGCGAGGCGCACGGCGACTCTCTCTAGTTTCTCAGGATAAAATCCCAGGGGGGGCACCTTCCGTAATAGAATATCACGCGGATAGTTGGAGAACAGGGGCGATCTCTTTAAAACTGAATAATATATCAACAACGCTGAGAACTGTTTACGACCGGTATCTCACTTGTCTCCGAGGATTTTCCTATCGCCGGAATTGCGCACGCATAATCCGCGAGAGCCGCGCCACTCTAAACTTTCGACAATATTAAATTTTAGCGGGGCGCAGAAGTGATTATTTCAACACTCGACGTTCCCGGAGCTGCAATTTGCTCCGCGGGAAAATAAACAACGATAAAACTGTATCGGAAAAAAAAACACGGTCGGACAACATTTAGCACGTAACGATATTCATTAACATTTAATGACGCGTGTAACGCTGCAAGAGTAATCCTTGACGATGTATACAAAATAACGGGATTTAATACATACACCCGACTGATAAAAATTCACAAGTTAAAACCGATCGAGTTGAATTGAGTTCGAGAAAAGTTAATTGTTCACTCGCGACGTAGCGAAATTCCTAGGAAGATTATCCGAACGAAAATCCGCCTCCAATACGATCCTCCGCCCCCGTCGATACCCGTAAATTGAAATTGATCGCCGAATCACAGTGCGTCATCTCGATCAATATTTTTGCACGTGTTCTATCTCAGAGTGGGCGCCCCGCTCTGTAATTAAAGATACACACGTTCCTTCCGGACGGCGACGTTCACGTACGCTCGGCATCCCCATTGCTCCCACAAGCGGCGTAACTTCGCGGATATGTCCCCGGGGATAAATCCCCGTGTAGCCCGTATTCTAACCCACGTATACCCGCCGTACCCGCCGCGCCGTGCCACTGCGGGAATGTGTTTATTCCCGCCCTTCCACTGTTCTCCGCAAAATCGCTGTTGTTTTCCGACTTGCGCGCAAGCCGGAAGCATCGCACGCGTCGCCGAGTATCGGGTCGGCGCATGATGCGACGCGCGGTAGGGTACCGGGTTCGTCGTAATCGGCATGTGCTCGCAATTCCGCGGAACAATACCGCCGCGCTTTATAGCTTCGGGTCAGCCTTCCGCAGTCGTAAAAACGTCATTAACTTGCAATTTCCCTTGATTTCAGGGCGAGCCACTAAGACGAGATCTATGAAATGTCCCGAGGTGCAGCGGAGATCCAAGGTGAGTTCAATCTACTCGCGAGCTGCTAACAGTGTTCGACAAAATTTGACTTTTTCTTTTTGTAACACAAGTGTGAATAGTCATTTTCAACGTATTTTTGCCCACTGAATACAAATCCGTTATCCAAATTTGGTTATCACGTCACACTTTTGAGAAAAATGACCAAAGATGACGATTTCGAGAGTTTTCATGACGTTATAACACTGGTACTAAATTCTTTTTTAAATTTTGTCATTTTATGTCATTCGAAAGTATCAACCTTTAGCTTTAAAATGCATTTCGTTTCGTATCGATGTAATTTTTCCTTTTCGAAATATAATAATTTGAAAATAGCTCTTTTTCCTACACATGAAAGACATTTTATTCTATCTTAATACTGCGTTATCTGCAAAATGAATGCTTTTAGACTTAAATGATATAATAGGTGTGAGTCGTTAATGCATTCTTCACTACCATAAACATGCTGCTTCGTGTGTAGTCTGATTGTTGCACTAAACTCGAAATATCTCGATAATGAAAAATTATATCGGAACAAAATGCATTTTGAAGCTGAAAGTTGATATTTTCGAATAATACAAAAAAATTTGATAAAAAAATTTGCTACCAATAATATAACGTCATGAATACTCTCGAAATCGTCATTTTTTACTACTTTGACGACATTTTTCCCAAAATTGTGACGTGATAGCTAAATTTGGATAACAGATTCGTGTTCAGGAGGCAAAAATACATTGGGAATGACTGTTCATATTCATGTTACAAAAATAGTGTCGGACAGTGTAATCAGACTGCCTCTCTAATCAAAATTCGAAAAAACAAAGAATTGCATCCTATTTGCAACAACAGATTCAGTCAGAAATACGTAGAGACCGATTGTCCGTTGCAAATTTTTTGCCGACCATAGCTTCAATCATTTTTTGACACAAACATCAATGTTTCTTTTTTCTTTTGCTTAATTTAATTCGCCGGCAACAGTTTTGCTTTTAATGCTCGCAACGGTAAATTAAAAAGTCGAAAACGCTTCGACAGCCCGAACTAGCGAAAGAGGATCAACCGCGAAAGGCGAAACAACGGTGGCAGGTAGAGGCGGCGGAGACGACAGCGTCGGTAACTTTTTTTCCGATATAAATATGTATGCGAGCAAGCCCGGGGCACAAGCCACGCCGTAATCCGCGGCGCTGCTAATGAAGAAAGATCGATGACAGAAGAGGGGAAGGAAAAAAAAAACAAGACGTTGGGCATGAAAGGGTGATTCGTTTCATTTTCATGGGGGGAGATCAGCGTTTCGTAACTCGCTAGCAATTTGCAGGCGTTTTGTCGTCGCGACGACGACGACGCCGACGACGGAAGCGATCTGCGCCTCCCGACGGGGTAAAACAGCGTGAGAGAAGGGTGAAAAGGGGCCAGGATGGGAATTAGGGGGCGCGCCGGACGACCAGCTGGAGGTAGGAAAAATCGAAGAAACGAAGGGTCAAATGCCACGTGATGGATAGCTCGCCGTAGGAGGTCCAAGCGTATGAAATTGATCAGCCAGCCAGAATCATTCGATTCTACTTCCTACCCGTCCTCTCCCTTGCCCCTAATGTTGTCCACTCCTCCCCCGTCCGCCCTCCGCCTCCATCGCTCTCTTCCTCTCTCTCTCTCTTTCTCTCTCTCGCTCTCCACCCGTTCTCGTTTCACTCTCTCCACCGGGACTCGTTCGCGCTTGTCGAAACTCTCGCTCCTCCACCCTTTGTTTCTTTCGTACCATTCATTTTCCTTCCGCGTCGTACGACGTCGATAACTCTGATTCTCCCAGATCGACCACCCTCCCCCCCCCCCCACGCCTCGACGTGGTGTTTTATTTTCACGGTCCCGACCAATGGCCGCGGTCCACGGCCGATTGCCGATGGCAATGCTCTCGAGGAAATTCATGTAGCATGTAAGAAAAATTACGATTCCTCCGCTTTTCCGCCGAGCAGCCGGCCGCTTAACGAGGGAAAGAGAGAGAGATGCCGGAAAATATCGCGGCTTCTACATGGTTTCCCTCGGACTCGCGGGGGGGGGGGGAGGAAAAAAAAACAAACTCGTTCTTTATGCAACCTGGTCTGAATCCACGGGCCGGCCGGTTACGCGCGCGAGAGAATAAATCTTACATTTTAATTCGAGAACACCCCCGAAGTCGATTTAAATCACGAATAAAATTCATACGAAATTTTCCGAGTAATTTCCCGGCACGGTCGAGAAGCCAGTCTCGAATACAGACTCGATTTATAAGTGCGAATAAACTTTTCGCGAGATTATAACGCCGTCTGCCGATAATAATCTGGCGGTACCGAGCGAAATCAATTTCACGTTTCGAAGCGTCCGCGAGCTTCTGTTCCAAGTTGTGGCAAATGCTCCAACGATCGCGGAAATGGGGACACCCTGTACACAACGAGGCGATAACAGTTCGCGAGAGTTATAGAGGGAGCGAAGTTAGTAAGCTCCGACCAGGGAACACAGAAGTCGATATATAAGATAGAGTTAAATAGACAAAGAGAGGAGGAGCGAACTATCTAAGAGGGAGAGTGAGAGAAAGGGAGGAAAAGAGAATACAATGACGAGTTAGACAAGAGAGGAGAGGTCTGACTGAAAGCATAGACGCGACGAGAAGACGAAGGTAGACGTAGTGAGATCGCAGGTCGTCTGATAGCAATAAATACCTATCAATGCCAGACAGAATTGCGACAAAGTTGCCTTTCTTCGCGACTCGCTAATAAAGTAGTATCGATTCGAGAAGATACGTTCTCTTATATACATCCGTTCCCATCTCGCTGCGGGCCTACGGGAGGTGCTGGCGACTTTTACGTTAAAATACATTCAGCGAATAATACTTCTCACTCCTGGAACCGGTGAGAACAAGTAACGCGTCGCGCGAAACCTGCGCCGAGAACACAAAGGAAACCGGCAGGTAGAGGAACGACAAATAAAAGTGTTTTATGTAACGCTGTCGAAACGCAAGGTGCGTAACCTCCCCGCCCTCCCACTCCTCGTGAGAGACACCATCACCCCGAGATACATTCCTTAGAAGAAGGAAAAAAGACACAGGAAGCTTCGAAAGTTTGGCCAAGAAAGTTTGCAAAAGCACACTGCTGCCACCAAACGACCTTCGTCCTGCACACAGCTTCGAATTTCATTTTGGAACGTTGAATCTTATTAAGAAGTAAAGTCGTTTCGGAGAAAGTTGGCGAATATTGTGGACGGGGTTTCCTTATAAATCCGCGGCTCAGCGCGATATTTCTCGTTGGCTCCCGGAAAGCCTGCCTCGAAAACTCCAATTTCGGATGGAAGTGATTACAAGGATATTGTCACCCGGAAAGCTCTTACGGAGAGAAGTACTTACGTTACTCCCTTGCTTAAGTTAACGCTTTACGATTCGTAATAAGTGTCTGCTTGTTCTCGACGCGACGCGACGCGACGCGGCGATTAATAATGATCAAACCAGGAGCAAACTCTATTGCCGCGTGTCCCGCTCGTCGCGCTTTGTACCCTCCGACGGGACTTTTTTCATTACTTTCTGTACTCTCATTAAGTGCAACGTCTGCCGAAGATTATACTGCGAGAAGCATCTCGCGCATAAAAATCGTTTATCGAGGAAACTTTTCAATGACTCGCAAGAGATTTTATTGACTATCGGCAGTGCTTTAAATATCGCCGGCAAACGTTTGTTTCTCGGTCAGTATCTCTTGGCAATCTGAATAAGTTTGGTAATCTTATGTCTGTTTCTATCAATGCGGACTAACTTTAATCTCGGGTTACTATTTTCTATACAGAAAAAATATTTATTGCAAATCATCAATAATGTTCTCATGTACAAGCAAGAATATAAAATCTTCTTTAAAGAATTTGATAATCTTAAACAGACAACTTGCTCACACAAGAAAATTCTGTTTCTGTTTAAGATTATGAAGATTATGAAGATTATGAAGATTATGAAATTCTTTAAAAAAAATTTTATGTTCTTGCTTACATATGAGAATATTATTGTTGATTTGAAATTGATGTTTTTTTCTGTGTACTTTTTAAAATAAAAATAAGTTAAACTGCAGTTTCTTTAAGCAAAAACAAATCGAAAGTATTTAACGGAACATGGATAATGCAATATTATATCATGCGGAATAAAAAAACAAAATATGATACCGAAATCAAGGCTATCTAAACTAAAATAGAGAAATAGAGAAAAACGGTATATAAAAAATGGTATATAAAAATCTGAAGACTTCTAAGAACAGTATAAATCTTGTCTGAAAAATATACATTTATCTGTACATTTTCTTTTATCTAAGATTTAAATTACACTGTTTCTTTTCTCCACGCGTCGAATGAAATTTCGTCAGTTTTATGGTAAACATCTCTCTAAACATATACATTCTCATTTTTTTCCATCAACTCCAACATACTTGGGGAAAAATTCAAAGAAAATGTCCATAAAGTTCTATAATGTGTCTCTATAATAGAGTTCTTTATATCGAATTTTCTTTACATCGACTTGGTGCCATGTTCCGACGATATGAACGCGATATCGCGTTTCTTTGTCCGATCGCACACTCGCTATTCCCTGACATATATTTGATTAAGTACTCTATTTACGATGAGAGGTTTTCTGCGAGTTCGCTTCTACGCTCTACGCTCTGCCCAAGTGGGTTTCAAATCGCTGGAAAATAACCCGGATGGTACAAAATCCACTAAAGAGCATGTGAAAAATATTTTTCAAGCTAAAATCACTTCAACTCCAACGAGGTAAATGCAAACAATTGATTACGTGCGAGCATAATGAACCCTACGATTAGTGATTTCCGTCTCGCTATGAGAAACCTAGAGGTAAAAAGAGGACCGTTCTTTTGTATTTTTAACCAGCCCCTAATAAA
This sequence comes from Tetramorium bicarinatum, assembly GCA_928718305.1. NCBI lineage: Eukaryota > Metazoa > Arthropoda > Insecta > Hymenoptera > Formicidae > Tetramorium > Tetramorium bicarinatum. Next base: position 5,511,307 of record OV788323.1, on the reverse strand, counting down.
AAAGAATTCGTTGTTATTAGTGGCTCTCTAGGACACAGGGTCTTTCTTAAACAAGAGCCTCATACTCCGTTTGTCTTTATCATCCTTTCTTTCTATCCTCTTCATTCCCCCTATCGTATCCCTATCGAGCTCTGTCTTCCACTTTCGCTCTCTCGATGATGGAGATTGAACGTAATTTATTTGCTATTCTCCCATCCCCTCATTCTGCGCGGCAGGAATTTAATTTTCTGAGCGCTATCTACTTGTACGACGAATCTTTGTGCAAAACTCGTGAGTTTGTCCTACGACCTACAGAAACCATTACATACAAGACGAGAAACTCGCATAGTGTATAATAATACGTACTAAATGGAAATTGATCAGTACAAGGTAATGAAAACAAAATAACGTTGTTACATGACATAATATAACACAAGTAAAATACAATACATTTTTGGGATGACGCCGTGGTTCCATGCTAACGCGAGTGATTAGTAACGGAAGGGTCCTGGGTTCAAATCCCAGTATATATCCCATTTTTCGAACGCCTACCGATTGGAGACCGGACTCCTCTTCTGGAGGAGAACCGGACTTCCGTAATCGGTAGGAGGGTGAAGGGAAGGCACAATGGACCTCTTGAGTCTGACAATGAGTGCCATAGGCGGGCTTCGCTGAGAACCCCATCCCCTTAGCATTACTATTATTATAAAATACAACACAAGTAAAAATGTCTTTAACAATGTAAATATCCATTTAGTCAGATAGGGTAGAATAACCAAATTCGAATCAAATTCAGGGGTACAATTAAATTTGTTTCCTGTTTCTTAGATGGAACTTGTTAAATTTAACACTTTCGAATTTTATAGAGGATAGTATTAACAACATTACTATGTTAAACAAAATTATAGAGCAACTAATAGCAAGGAAGAGAAAGGTTTTTAAAATCTGATCCAAATTTGGTCACCTTATCCTATATGTGGAACATTAATATGTGGCTATTAAATGTGAAACAGTCTTTTCTAGCAGAAAAAGGTTTTTTCATGCGTGTATATAATTAGAGGTCATATAAAATTGCTTACTAAATGGTCAAATGAAACAATTGAATATCATACATTTTGTCAAATAAATACCGGGAATTGTTCAATAAGACACAAAACATTGGTTTAATCATCCGAATGTATTTTGTCGCTTTTAAAATAGGCTCCAATTGATGCGATACACTTATATCATTTCATTATGTATATTTCAAACCAAATTAGATTAAATTATTTTTACTTTTTATTAAATCAATAATTAATTTTATTATAAGCCAAATAGTGGCCAATCACTGTCTTACAATTAGTCTGGCCAATTAAATAACTATCTTTTACTATCAAGAACATACTTTTTGTACATTTCATGCAAATTCGTATATTTTTTGGATATTTTTTTATTTCCGTTTACCTACAAGACTTTTGTAGAGCAATTTATACTGATTTAGTTTTTAAATTTATGATATTAAGATTTCTAATTCATAACTTACACAGCGCTCATGCTTAAACGGCCAATTCTATTTACCTCTAACAAGACTAAAGAACATAAAAAAATGAACAAAACGAAATACAAAAGCATGATGCATGCTAATAAAATAACGTTCTCATAAGGAATAATAAAAATACTTTTTCCTTAACGCTGTAGATAGAGAAATAGGTAGAGATGCGTCTGGCGTTTATGGGGATTGCCTATAGCAGTAAAGCGTACGATTTGATAGGAACCAATACATTTAAGCTTATCACCTTATCGCCAATGGCTATGCCGCGCTAGTAACACTCGGCGCGCAGGGGGAGTCAGCCATAAAATACAGAATGAACCCCCTGTCAGGTCGACCGGTATCACTTCACCCCTCAACCCCCCTCCCCACCGCCCAAACTCATCCCTGGACATTTCGTTCCAACGGGCTCATCCCTCACGGTCTGTCTACGTCTATGCCGCATCGCAATCGATTTTCCACGAACACGCCCGTGTATGTATGCGTGTACACGTATCTGCGAATACTTATGCACGTGCAATTTTACACCTGATCAATAAACATAGAATGTCTCATCTCCGCCAAATTATATTTAATAAGAAAATCTTTCGCCCGTTTGCTGCCAAGTTCGGCGTATTCGATTTGATCAAATTAATAAAGGCGAATAATATATTGAGCGATAAAATCTTTTTTCGGAGCATAAAGCAGAAATACGCAAGGGTACACACTTACCATACGCATACACATGCGAACATGCATACTTTTGTGTTAGAAATAGAATTTGGCTTCTCTATATTTTTCTAACAAGTATTATTGTATAAATTGGTATATACGAGAAAGATATTTTCGATGCATGTATCATAAGTTCGCTAAATAAAAGTAGGACAGAAAATAATTTATGATTACACAACATATATTTGAGCTAATTTATTATGAAATTTATCAGAAATGCGTTAATTTATTAAAAATTGTATTTATTTTTATGATGCGCCAAACTTGTACTTCTAATTTTTCAGGTTTTTAATGTATCCCTCGACATTTAATCATAAACATGTAAATTAATTAACCGTTATTTTAAATAATATCAATAACAAGTGCAAAAGTAAATCTGATAACATGTTGGCAGTATAAATAGAAAAAATAAGTAGAACGTTCGCTTGTTATTGAATAAGATAGTTAAATAAAAAATTAGATATATTTAAAGAAAATTTAACATTTTTTAAAATGATATTAATTATGTTTTAACTTTTACATGATTTTGTCGTATTTGTTACATATTAATAAAATCCTGAAACATTGACCAGTTATAGGTATACGTTCATAGATGAAACTGACGAATTCTCTGTTTTATGTCGATATTTGCTCTGCTATTTAAATTTTAGTTACTCCCACTAGAGGATTACTACATGTCGTGAGATTCAAATTGTTCGATGATAGTTTTCAACTGTGCAAAGAATGAATCGCATGAATTCTTGAGCTCGTAGATTTAGAACAGATTAAATCGGTCAAGTCACACTTGTAATAGACGATGTATGATTTACGTATACAAAATAATATATATCCACTAATGTGTGCGTTATTAATACGTAGTCATTTTTGTCGAGCGATTAAACTAATTTATTGTTTCGCAACATCCTTTTTAATCGTATCAATTATATGAAAATCTTCGTAATTTGCGCAGTAAAGATATAATTTGTTGATTTTTGATTTGGCAAATGGTTTGACAAATTTTAATTAAATGTAGAAATTAGGTTAACGGTCCACACATACGCAATCAAATAATCGTACTGCCTACTACAGATAAATACGCCTGAAACGAAATCGTCATCGTATTGAACCGGAAAAATCGAGTCTTCCAACGCATATTTTTTCCGCGTGCATATCGAGCGGTTAGATTTAATACAGAACAGTACAATCATTCATCTTCCAGCTAAAGGCACTTTTTTTTTACTCGCGTTTCAAACGAGCATTTTGCGGAAATCGCTCTTCGAGATTACGAACGTGCGGGGTGAATGAAAGGATAGGTAGAAAGAGAAAGAGAAAAGTTACGAGGGAACACCTCGACCAATAATCAATGTTTCACAATTTGCCAACCGCCAGGTAATAAATTAAGCGAATTTTATTCGCGTCTGTATATAACCGCGTTAAATATTTACATCCGTCGCTGATTGCGAATAGTGGCTGTCCGTTTCATCATTCATCGGAACGCGTATTAAATGCCTGATCATATGCGAATTTTCCACGTTGCGTGCAAATGCGCGAAAATCATATGCGGAATAAGGAAGTCCTTGCCTTTGTTGTTGCAACTCGAGAACTCCGCCACATCGAAATATACGTTGCCAAATGAAGTATTGTTTTGTCCCTTTTTTTAAATTCCTATTCATTCGCTGATGCAACTGCTGTATACATTGCATATATAATTGCAAGTGAATATAAGTGAATGAAGAATTTTATGATAATAATTTACACGGATGTCCTCCAAAATTTTGTGGATGCCGATAATACGCAATTGTAATGTCATTTGCGTATATTTGCTAATCATAATTTTGCAACACGAAGAAGAAAAGATGTTCATAATAGTGATTGATATAAAAACTTTATAAAATTATATAAACGATCGTAAACGCATTTCATTTTGTACTATGCCATAATTTGTTGAAGTTGGATACATCAATGTCTTGAAACCAGAGCGGCCGATGACATATGATATGCCATTTCCTCTAGATCAAAGCCATTGGGAGTAATATTGGTCGTTCCAATTTCAAGGTATTACTATGTTACATAGAGTAATATGTGTGTGTGCGTGAGTGTGTGAGTGTGCATGAATCATCCTAAATAATTTACCCAAAATGTTTGTTGCATCAATATTTTCATGATAGCTAATTCATCTGAAACAAGCATCAATATTTAATCCCTGGAGGGCACACATATTTTTGGATTCCGAAGGGCACACTGGGTCATTTTAACCCGGTCAAGGTTTTTTCAAATATCTTGGCTTGATCGACATAAGAGGATTTCTATTTTTTTTTAATATAGAGTGGACCTCTCTTTTTGCATTTTGATTTGTTAAGAAAACTAGAAATGTTTTAATAATATTTTAATTTTTAATTAAAAAACCATGTTTTTTTCAACTTTTTGTTCAAAATTAAAGGTCTTAAGTTCTAATTGAGCTGTCGTAAAAGTTCTAACGGAATTTTAAATCTTAGAGTATCCACTTCGAGATGGTATTTAGTTATTTGTGTCGATCTTTCAAAAAGTATAATTATTTGAGAGTATGAAATAAATAAATGCGCAATTTTTTCGTCGCCGAATATTTGCAGAGAATTTAATGAAATAATTCGATTTGTGATGAAAAAAATTTTTTTTATTGTAAAAAACTTTATATGTTCTGCATGCGCGCATTCAATACATAACGGACATCTGTGACGAGTGCACATTGGTTTTTCACATTGTGGACATTTAATTTTTGTTTTTACATCTAACGCATGATGACAATAAGAACATCTTACTCTTCTATCAAATTCGATTACATTTTCATATGGCACAAAGTGCTGCGATAACTCAAGAAAACATTCAATTAATTTTTTGATTGGATTCAATCAAATACTTAAGTGTATAATTTCTAAACTTGATGCCATCTTTGTACAAGGGGTTTTATTAAAGCGAACAAGAAGAGAGAGAATTAAACAAGCAATATTCTCTTTCGTTAGTAGATTACAAAATTCCGCGTTACAAAATATATTTTATATATATGCCATAAACAATAAATGAATAATTAATTTACACTGAAGAACTAAATGACGCATCTGTATTTACTAAAAAAATAATTTGCACACGAATTATAGAAAAAAGACGCTTTTCTTCTCGATTAAAATATACCTCACTAGTCAAATAGATCCAGTGCTCTCACTTTACATATTTGTAAAATAGTTGTTAAGAAAGAATTAACGAAATTTTTTTTACCTTTCTTCGGAAGATTCAACCTAAATTGTTTAATAAAAGAAAATCGATTTCTATCTTTTTTCATATTATTCGAAGCATCACGGAATGTGCATGCCGAGTCAAATAGACCCTGTGTGTCACCCCCCCCCTCCCCCAGGGATTAATAAAAGAGAAGAAAAAATAAAAAATGACACGTACTAACAATAGTTTCTTATATTACGTTTCATACATTAATTAATTTTTATTTCATATTTTATTTTAGCAAAATGAAAGGATTACATAATTCACATGTGACAAATTAAAATTTATCATTTATTATTAACGTAATGATATCAATGGATTATTGTAAAATACATAATGAATCAAATCAAAAAGCAAAATCAGCTGAGCAGTGAAAATCGATGTCACCTTAGCAATGGAAATTAATAATAAATGACAAATTGCATAAGCATAGTCTTGAATGTAGAAACTCTGAGCAATCTCATTAGCCAACTTTGATCGTTTACAACTTGAAATATATTATAATGTCGACATTCTCATTTAGGATTTTCAACTCAAATTAATCTCTAAAATACGCTATTAAAGTATTGTATGTAGTAGATGTGGGACACATCTACTTTTATTACGAATACAAACTTTACACGCGCACGTGCACGCACGTGCACGCAGCTTTTCAATGGTGCACGCTTTGCATTTCGCCAAGCTAAAGCAATCGTATCAAGAGAAAAGGTATAACAAAATTGCCAAAGTTGATTCTCGAAATTATCGTGCCGCGCTTCCTGCCTGGATTATCATAATTATTTTCCGGGCGACGCAAAAGTTACCTCGGAGGACATTATTCCGCGCGTGCCAAGAATCTATGTTGTAACATTTGGAGAACTTTATATCCGCTTGAGCGCGCAACCTCGAACGGAACGGTTCGCGCGACGCTCCTCTCGCGTTCCCGCCGGTACTTCCGATCCTCCCCTCGGGCGAGAAAGAAAAACATCGACATTCGGCGACGCGACTTCATTGTCCGTGAAATTCGACGCCGAAATTCAAGACGCGAGAGGATACTACGCCCCTTTTTTCACGGCTCTTTGCGCGAGAAAAAAATGGCGCCGCCCAAGTCCCATCGTCATCGATTGACGGAACGTTGAGTGTCTCCTGTGTTTACACGTCCCCGGGGGCAGTCGAGGTATCATGGGCCACCCCCTCCGTCCGCCCCCCCCCCCCGTAGTCATCTCGCTTCGGTGCTTCCACCCTCGGTCGTTTTCGCGCATATTGAGAATATAACACGTTTTCTCGCCTTCCGCCTTCACCCTGCGGGCGCCACCGACGCAGGTGGCATCCAGTTTCCGCGGCGGGTATCTCGAAGATATTGTTTTAAAGCAGAAATCTGTCCCCCGCGAGCTGTAAATTGAGAGGAGATCCCACGCGCCACACAGAGATGACTTCGTTCCCCGCGGCCGTTCACCCTCGGCGACGCGTTAGGGAAGAGCGAAACGGTAGCCGAGTTTATGGAAAGTACCCGCCGGATTTTTATCCATCCAGCGCCGAGAATTTATTTCGCGGGGGCCGCGTTTCCTCGCGAGCGATCGGCCGTCTAAAAATGGAAAACTGCCCGATGCACTTAAGAAGGATGCGGTCTCTCTCTCTTTCTCTTTCTACATGACACGCACCAACCGGTGCGAGGGTTCAGGTCACGCGAGAGCGCTCGCGAAGCGGCGCGGAATAATCGACGGCTCTGTCCCAGGCGTGTCGTTCCCCTCCGCAGTCCTTATTGTCGCATGTTGCTCTCCGTTGCGCTGCGGCTTTTCCGGGAATGACCGCATTAGGTATCGCAGGTCTTGGACTGATAGTCCGTATAAATGGGGACGAGTCCTCTCACGTGGGACCGTTCCGCCGCCTCGCGACCTCGTCCTCTCGCGGCCGTGTGTCGCTGCGACACGTACGTCGGACGTACGTCGCTCGTCGTCCCGCGGAAAACCTGAGGGAAATCTCCCGCATCGCAGGATACGCCGGCCCCATTTATCCTTCGACGACTTCCTCGCTCTCGACCGCGTTGACTGCTCTCCTCGACGAGGCGGGCAGGCAGGCGCCAACCCGCGCAACTCCGACCCCGTGATTTTGGAAGTCTCAATCATAGACATAGTATACTAGACTGTGCGTTTCCTATCTTTCCTATTGTGGAAACGTGTTCCCAAAATAAAAAGAAGTAGGTGCTGTTGAAACCCTATTCTATCTTTGTCTGAAAATGTGGTATTGGGGAAAGGCAAGTGGTTGTTGATTAGTGGAATAGGTAAGGTAATTGAGAAATAAAGAGAGATTTGGGTCACAAAACATGTTGTCTCTTTCTAATTTGGAGACACTTCTTGTACGAAACGCGCAGTCTAGTATACCCCCTTAAAGGGCACACCGGGGTATCGTATACCCCACTCTGAACTGTGCGTTTTAATAAGTCCCGTTAAGTCTTTTTTTAAATAATTTTTTAAACAATGTTAATTTTAAGAAATCGCTATAACACCTGTATATCCCTAAAATACATGACTTTAACTTCATTCAGGAATTTTTATGCAATAAAATATTCAACAGCGTCGTTACAGCACACATTTAAAGACATTGGAGTATCTCACACCTCATATGCCCTTTACATAATTTTTGCGGTGTGCCCTTTAAGGGACACTATAAGTCCGTTCTTTTTAGCTGAACTGGCTGCACTAGTTGAGGGATTATCTTTCTCCTTCCAATACGAAGGGAAAAGGATAACCTCTGAACTAGTGCAGCCAGTTCAGCTAAAAAGAATAGACCTCAAGTCTACGGTCTCAATGAGACGCCGACCCTTCTCCGGCCAACCTAGTTTCGTCGCATTGGGAGAGTTGCGTTTTCTTCTTTCTCCCCGACGGAGGCTGACTCCGGTTGATGAAGTTTCGTCGCGCATGTAGATGCGCTGACGTAATTTAGCACGGCATGCACTTGATTAGATACAGAATTCATTTTGCATTGTTTACCACGTTCATAATACGCACACGTTGATGTAGACATTATCTGGATTTGAACGTATAGCCGAAGATTTATTTAGTAGCGGATGCCCCATAAATATTCCCGCGTTCTGGAAACTGCGAGGGGCGGGGAGGGGGGAGGGGAGAGGAGTGAAAGTAGTTATTCATCGCGCAGGATTCACCTCGCGGAAGGATAACACGAGCGGATTACAGAAATTTATGCGCACGTCGATCCCGGCGTTAGATTGCACGAACAGCAGTCAGATTTTGAGAAATATCCGTTGTAAGGAAGATCACGTAGACCTTCCTCTAGACAAGAAAAGTCATAGGTAAGAAGAAAAGCCGATATTCAAGCCTGCCTCAGGACGAGTCGCTCCTTTATTTCGCCGTAATAGAGAATCAAGGACCTTCTCGATTATCCATTATTCTCAGAGGAGTCCGACCTTTGTCTCCGTGGAATAAAGTGACTTTGAAAAACTTCCGTCTCCCGTTCGCGATTCTTCGCAATGTCTCTTGGAAAAGCAAAGAAGGAGAAAAAAGGGAGCGAAGTCTCCTTCGCTCCTCCACTCAACCGCCGCCGTATCTTCTCAATTATCGAGTAGCCGGCGACATGCAAAACGTAAATTCAGGATCTCATATAAATCGTCCGTCGCCATTAATTCTCCCACATTTTCAATTTGCTAAACCAAATTAATCACGCATCACAGACGTATTGCACCACAAATTTTCCAGCGCGATATAGCGCGTGTACCAAAATTCATTTATTTCGGATTTCCCTAGCAACACAATTTGATTAAAATCTGGCAAATGAAATAAAAGTCCAATACAACGATTAATTCGAACTACAGGGCGCTTTCAACCTCGCCGTCGCTTCTACAATAATGTTCGATTTATTTTGTAAAAAAAAAAAGCGTGTAATATGTGATAGATACCGCACTTGCTTTGACGCGATTGCTTCCGATAGCGAGGTACAGCGACGAGAGAAGGCGGACGAAGAAATACACCTGAGAGAGCGAACTGTCGCTCGTCGAATAGTATAAAAGGAAGAAATTGTCTTCTTGCGCGGGGAACCTTTCCGCGGCGCGACGCCGCGCGGAGAACGAGCAGCCCGAGGAAGAATGAAAGAAAATGGAAAATAATGCGCGAACCGTGCTGCCGTGTCGCTGCCAGAGCAAAGGGAAGACAAGAAACGAGGGGGGAAAACAGAGTAAAAACAGAGAGCGATAAAGGAAGGGAGAGGCGCGGAGTCACGACTTCAGTCGAGACTTTTCGAGACTTTTCAGGGCGGGCAGGCGCGGGCGGGCCATTAAAAACGCTCGCAAAACAACGCTTCGTTATAAACCTCGTGGAATGCTTCTCATCTTCTCCTTCCGTCCTCGCCTCTCTCTTTCTTTCTTAGTTTGTTACGCTTTTTCCTCCGTCTCTCTTCTAACTGCAATAATAATAAATGGAAAGAAGTGGCTTTTACGATGCCACTAATAACTTTTTACTTATCACGGTGAGAGAAATCGCGTAAAAGCATTCAGGATTTCCATATAAAGTTCGCGCTTACGATTTCCGTCTAAGGATATTTGTAGAAACACAGCTGCGGTAAAAATTCTGATAGATATTAGCGATACGACAGAAGATTATGTATAACATTAATAACATGATTTTCTTAATACGGATGGGGAGGAAAAAAGGTCGGTACCCCTGAATAACTCAGAAAATATTAGTTTTGTAGAAAGATGTTTCAGACTAAAGTTGTAGGGTGTAAAGAGATCCATTTACTGATATTATCAGTTTAATCTTGGGTAGCGTCGCCAAGGTCAAGACAAGGTCACCTTGAATTTTTTAAATGGAACCTCCTATTTTTTATTGCGTATTCTTGTAGCTTATCTCGAGAACTTTCCAAAACACTATAATAAAGTATTTTTTCGTTAAGAATTCTCTGAGACTTTTTTAAATTTGGTCATGACATATTTTAACATAAAATTTGAAATAATTCGTAAAGTATTCATTTTTCGATGACTTTACCCTTACACTTTTACACTGGGAATAATGAAAGGAACCGACTAGTGACATTAATTTTTGCAATTTTGCAAAACCTGCTTACAAAATGATGGATATAATAAATTAATAATAAAGGATAAATAAAGTAAACATATTGAAAAGTAATATTTATACCCATGACGCAGCAAGCATTGCGCAAATCAAATTGCCAACGCCGCGACGAATACGCAGAGATCGCAGCGGAGCTATAAAGAAAAAATTTCAAAGACGAGAAATCGCCGAGGCTAATCATGTAGATTCATCCCGGTCGTAAAACAAAAGCGTTCCACTTCACCGTTTCCTATGGCCCATCCAGAGAGAATGTATAGCCACGTACTCTCGTATACTGTCTAAGCAGATGACGACGTGCCGCATGTGAAAATACACGAAAACGTGCGTCTGGCAGTGGCCGGACGGAGCGGATGACGATAGTGGAACCTTTTTACGCTGGCGCGGGGCAAAGTGCTCCTTCAACTCGTCGTTTCCGGATTGAAAGTGTAACATTATTTGTTTAAGTGCAACGCGCGCGCACACGCCTATCGTTTACTGCGCGCATCGGAGAAGAGGGCAGTAACGACAAAGCAAACGTCATGAATGAGAAATGCGAGAGGAGTAGCGACTGTAGCGCGGAGCGTTTGGCAGAGACAGCTGAAAAAGTGGCATTCTCCTCACTTTGTACGCCGGTCGTGATGTACACCGTGTAACGAAACGCGCTCCCGACGGCCGTTCATATCTGTTCATAATACGCCTGGATGCAGGCACCGACCGAGTTAATTTTGCGCGGACGCTTTTGTTCGCCATTCCCTGCATAATGTCATGCTGTAGGCTGTACATTATGAGGTGGCTTTGACAGAGCGATAATAGAGTGCAAATAAAACAAAGATACTCCATGCGAAATTGTAGAAAGAATGCCTTTACAGGGTCTTTACAATAATATCGGAGTAATTGTTTTATATACATGTAACGCGTAAACATAAATATATATATATATATATGTATATTTTTCGACGAAATGCAAATGAATTTTATGCATAAATTCTATTGTGGCGTCGTGATAATCTAATGCGATTTTAAATTTCGCCGGCGAATAATTATATTATCGCGCTGGTAACATAAAATATTTAACTAGGGCTATCCAAAAGAAAGAAAACACTTCCTTCCGTCACGATCTTGCTAAGGCAGTAATACCGCAGAGATTCGATCGATGTTCCCTTGGGAGATACAGACTATGAAGAATGACTACCATTAATCGAAGAAAAAGGTGGTGGTCCCCGAGCTTAACGTATCTGCGAGAATAGACGATAGGACAAGAGTGAAATATGAATATCGCGGTCACAGAGGTAGAAGAAAATTCTTACATATACAAAAGAATTTATTTAAGGGTTACACCTTGCGAAACGATCTGGCTCCATCCGTGATTTATAAAATTAAAAGAAATTTTTTCTCTCAATAAAGATTTAACGATCAATTACAGTATCAATGTTCCGATGCGAATATTAAAATTTTCAACATAGAATACATGCACATGTTAGATGTATGTACAGTCAACAGCTAAAAGGTTGCAACACTTTTTTTGGATGGTTCTTGGAACGCGCAAAAATTTTGAAAATGCGATTCACCATCTCTAAATGCGTTATAAGCAGTTATGACAGCTGTCAAAGTAATACAGAATCGACGTATGGAAAAAAAAATGAAATCAAGAAATGCATTTGTATTCCGCGAAAACATCTCAAGATATGTTTTTAATACTATAAGCTAATAGTATAATGGAGTAAGTTTTGTTTTACAAATTTATTTTGTATCACTTTGACAGCTGTCATAACTGTTCACTATATGCATTTAGAGATATGGAATTGCACTTTCAAAATTTTTCCAAAAACTACTAAAAGAAAGTGTTTCAATCTTTTAGCTCCTGACTGTACATACATGTATTCACGATCAAACGTTTAAATATTCGTAATTAAAGACCAAAAAAATAAGAAAGTCTGGATTCAGGTACATGTTTGGATATTTGTGCTTTTATCTTTTAAATATGAAAATTTGTAATTTTGATCGCAAGTGGCGAAAGATGTTTCGCATCGATGCGCCATGCGTTCCCCCGCCCCCGAAATACTCCTAATCCCTTTTGCGAGTGCACCGACCTGGCGTGCGGCGGGACTATACGTGCAAGCAATATGCAAATACAATAAATAAAATCTCCGGCGTTGAGCAGAATACAAAATCGCGTGACAGCGGCATAATGGAGCGGCGAGGGTAGGAAGAACAGGGACGAAATATGGGTCTCGCGGCCATGGGGGTAGGAAGACGCGCGCGCGCGGCGGCAGAAGTTGCTCGAGCAAACTGTCGCGGCGTGCTAGAACGTCGGGCGTATAAATCCGGCTGCTTCTCCCTCGTCGAGGCGTAACTTGCGCTACGAGGCGCCCGGAGGCGACATTAAAGGAGCACCGTAAGCCACGGAGACATTTTGGTATTTAAATGCCGGCAGAGTCCACGCTACGCGGACAGGATAAATGAAATCGGCGGGGCAGAGAGGCGGAGAGGAGAGAGTATGTAAGATAGAGAGAGAGAAACGGAAGGTGGAACTGAAGAAACGACGACGACGACACGCGAGATTGGTAAGGATGCACGAAGAACGCACAAAGGGATGGGAGTAGACGTCGACGCGCGAGTGGCCGACGAGGGGTGGGCCCGAATTCAGGGTAAAGGACCACTCGGTGCCGGCAGCGGTAATTTAGGCGACACAACGGAACTCGCGGAGACAATTGCCGGCAGTGTAAAGGAGTAGAGCCCGACAGTACCACCCTAGTTGCCCTCCCGACTCTCGCCGCCCTCCAGCGTCCTCCTCTACACGCTCTCGCTCCGGTGCATTGGAGGACTAGGGAACGCCGCTTAAATCCAAGACGAACGGTCTTGCAGCGCATTTCTGCACGCTACACGTGACAACCCCTTTATTCGCGCCTTATTTGCAAACCAATTTCACGTGCAACGTCGCGTAGCACGGAAGTTATGTCGTAGATATGCATCACGGCGCGACTCGTGCCGCCGCCGGCGACCGTCTGGCCGAAGTGACGAATCGCCTTGCGAGTCGCAAGCTCACGTCAGACACGGACGGCGATACCGTCGCCGATGAGCTCATAGTGACGTTTCGAATTCGCATATTAAAATACTTGAGCAGTACATCTCGTCACCGTGTATATTGAGATTACTTAGAAAGAAATCAAAAGTTCGAATTTTTAACCCCAATTTTGTTGCGCGCGTGGGATGCATACGCAACACTCCAGAGATCTTATTTTTCTACTGTATTTACATTTTTTCAATTTCAATATTGCCCTCTTCAATTATTTTCAACTATTTAAAAGCAAAAATTAATAAATAAAACTCGATATTAAAACTGTTTATTTAAATGTATGAATTGATAATGAAAAATTGATTTTAAAGATTTTCGCTGTTTCACGATTTTTTAATGAATAATTAACGTGGGTTGTTTTCTATACCCCACTACTCGACTATTCATGTTTCACATTTTGATGCGCGCAACGAAGGGTTAAAGAAGTATTGAATCAATTCTTCCATACAACAACTTTACGAAATATATTACATTGTCTTTACTTTTCTGTTCTCAATATTACAATTTTAATAAGGTCAAATAAGAATTAAAATAGCGTTGCAGTTTACTTAAAGTTGAAAGTTGAAAGATAACAGTTAGAAGATAATAGCCTGAAAATGTTTCTTTCTGCTTCTAATATTTCAAGACTCGAGAGCTTTTGTGATTTTAAGAAAATTTTGATTATTTTTGCAAGACAATGACTCAAAATGGGAACGAAAATCCCACGGTTAAAAGGTAGTGCTATCGGCCCGAAAAACTATGTATATACAATGGATAGCGGATCAAATGTGACGTGTCAATTTAGCGGCCGGCCGAGGCACGTCGCGAAGGGCGCGGATGAATCACGACTCGCGATACGCGACCGCGGGATATCCACAATATTCGCAGATTGAAAGCAAACAGGTAATATTTGCG